>JALJCO010004220.1:410000-430520 GCA_023101725.1 Atherinomorus stipes
TAACAAGCTTTAATTTGTCAGCTCAGAATAATGGACACATTAAGTAAGCATAAAACAAAACTACGTCATAGTTTCTGAAACAAGTGTCATCCAAACAGTTTAATGGAATACTAAATATTTTGTTCTGATTATCCACATCTATCCATCAACATTGTGAAAAACACTGATATGTCTCATGAACATGCTAATTTGATCAATCACACCAAGGAGAGAGAGAAAAAGAGAAAAAAAAGGAACTGGGAACTGGAAACCACTTTCCTTTATCACATTCAGAACACACATGGTTTCCTGCTCCAAGGCACTGATAATGAGTGGGTTTTTTTCCTAAAAGAATGCACACCTGTGCCTCGTGTGATTAAATATGTGCAGGTGCGTAATGCATGAAGCGCCACAAACCATAGCTTGTATACATGGTTAAGAGTGAGATCAAACACGCCTTATTTCAAGTGTGGAAATGGATTGTTTCAAAATGAGCAGAGCAAATGTAGCTTTAGCTCCCATCTTCGCTAAATGATAATGAGCGTGTGTGCATGTAAATGCCTACATCTGCCACTCTTCTTGTTATGTCTTATTTGCATCCATTTTCTTTCAGGAAAGTGTCTGGATGTTTGTGTGGCTGCGATGTGAAAGTCAGCCCGTCAATGTCTGTGAGTACAGGCCGCAGTCAAACATACGGAGGGAAAACAGTGCTCAGATTTCATCCAGATTAATCTAGAAGCTTTGTAATGAGGGGTCTACTGTATATATTTAGCCGGTGCAATGAGATGTAGGTCAGACAGGCAGGCAGGACAGGCCAAACAACATGCCCAGATTGCCCACACTAAAGTGACCTTGAGCGGGTTGTTGACGATCTGCAACAACAACTCTATCTATTCCTGTTGACCCGTGGCATACTGATACAGTGGCTCGAGTGCTTTGTTTTGCTGGGTCATAAGCTCCAGTCTGCAGGTTCCACAATAAAGCTGGAAACTCGATATCACGTTGTTTTGTCATTTGCGGAAATGTTACTTGTTGATTGAAAGGAAAAAGCGGAGAATGAATTACAGTCAGCGTTCGCTCCATGTGTGTTGGTACTGGCAGACGTTCAAATTTACTCAATGTGAGAACAAAGCACACATAGAAAATTTTCTCAGTCTGTTCTCTATGGTCCAACACACAAAACAAAACTAAGTAAACACTGAAAAGCACAACATTTTTTCATGCTACAATCTGCAACACGACTTCATTGTCTTCACACAATTAAAAGTTTTGGCTACTGGAAGCAGCTTTAAAATGAATAATTAATGCACTACTCTTAGATTAATTTGCAACCAAAAATTAACATGCAATGGACAACATAACTTTAATTGATTTAAGTTTCCAATGATAACCTACACCGAAAATTATACTTTGCTTGTTGCCACTTGAATATTTGCAGTTCAGTCTGCAGGCTCAAATGTGCATTGTTAGCATTTACCCTGTAAATCTAAATGTATGCCTCCATAGATATGATTAAGTCACATCACAGATGCTTTGCAAGCCATTCGGCTTCAGATAAATTCTAATTATTTTGAATTTTTTTGTTTTTGTCATCATATACCCTATTCACAAAAAGTTAAGGATATTTTGAAATCCACTTCAACCTTTCCAGGTGAACTGAATTAAACTTTCTCTAAACTTTTCAATGCACATGTACATTGTTCAATGGTTGAATATTTATTCTGCATCATTCTGTTCTCGGAAACCGAAAGTTATATATCCCTAACTTTTTGTGAGTAGTGGTAATTGCAACCATATCACAAAAAAGTTGGGCTGCTGTAAATGTAAATGTAAAACAGAATCTAATGATTTGCAAATCCTATAGACCCATTTTTTATTCCCAATAGAACATAAAAGACATATCAGGTGTTGAAAGTGAGACATTTTACCATTTCATGGAAAATACTAGCTCATTTTGAATTTGATCAAAAGGCTGGAAAAGCAAATAGCACTATTAAAAACAACTGGAGGAGCGTTCGACAACTAATTAGGTAAATTGTCAACAGGTCACTAACATGACTAAAGCATTTCAGACCCTCTTCAATATAAGGACTGGTGAAGGTACATTAATCTGTGACATACTGTGTCCTGATTTCTGGAACAATTTTAGAAAGATGTTTTTCGATGTAGAAAATTGCATACTTTGAAAACCCCACTACAGATCGTGTAGAATCTCATTTGAAGGTTCAGAGAACCAGGAGGAATCTGAGTTTGCATGGGACAAGGTTATGCTTGAGATCTTCAGGTGACATTGCTTTCAAAACGGGGATCTACTGTGCGATGTCACGATGTACCGCCCTATGTCATCATATAAATTCGCAGCTCAACCTGGGTCTGCCGTTCCCACTGCATGCTGATAGGAGCCGAGCCGTTTGACATGGGTCGGTGAACCTTTCCCACTGCCACTAAAAGCCGATTGTTCATGGGTTTAAATGGGTCTTTTGTAGGAGTGTAACAATTCTGTTTAACAACGATTCGATTCATATCACAATTCATAGTTTTTGATTTGATTTCAAAATCACTAAATCAAATCGGATTGTATCTTTCTAAATGAACCAATATCGTCCATGAATCGAATCAGAAATCATGAATTGTGATATGAATCAATTGTTGTTAAACCGAATCGTTACACCCAAAGTCTTTTGGCCAACTAGAAAGGGGTATATTTCTATTTACCATAAGCCGCTTTCAGACAAACATTGCAGAACATGAGTAGTAAAGTTCATCCGCTCTTTAACCAGATTCGTCTTTTCAAACATGTCGCTTCCTCAAGGACTTATTGCACCCCGGCAATGTTCAGACATCAGGAAATGTTCCGGATAAGTCAGCACAGCCACCCTTCAACGCCGTCCAGAACATTTTCCTGTGCTTTCAGCCAAAACGACGTGCCGCAACATTTCCACTGGGGACCAACTGGTACGTGTCCACTATCTCCGAGGTAAAAGAGCAGAACACATGTCTGAATGCAAACGGTATAAAGGACAAAGTCCATACTATTACCGGTTTACAGCGTAAGTCTGAAAGGGGCCACAGTGTGGAGGCAGTGATTGAACAGTGGAGTATCTTCAGTCAGAGGCTTCTTCGGTTACACTTCTATGAGGCCTGGTAACAGCAGGGTTCCCACTCTTTTCTTGAAGTTATGTTGCAGGACTTTTCCAGGACATTTTCAGGACTTTTCCAGCTGCTACAGTTTAAGTCCAGTTATCACAACATAGACTAATAAATTCCACCTCAAGCTTTTGGAGAAGTGTTCTACAATTAGTATCGAGGCGGCGACGAAGCGGAGACGAAACGGAGACGAAGTAGAGACGAAGCGGAGACGAAACGGAGACGAAGCGGAGCCGAAACGGAGACAAAATGGAGAAGAAGCGGAGCCGAAACCAATGCAAAGCAGCAATAAAGCAGTGACTAACAGGCAACGAAGTTGATGTGAAGCAGCAATAAAGCAGCAAGAAACGGCGACGAAACAGCGACGAAACAGCAACGAAACAGCAATGAAACAGCGACGAAGCGACGACAAAGTGGAGACTAACCCCGGCTTTACACTTGGTCCGTGACGTAAGCGCAGCGCAGCGGCTTTGTTGCGAACCATTGATTATATGGGCGCGATCCGGTGCGCATGGCGCGCCGCTGCGCTGCGCTCACGTCATGGACCAGGTGTAAAGCCGGGGTAAGCGGCGACGAAGCGGCGACGAAGCGGCGACGAGGCGGCGGCGACGAGGCGGCGGCGATGAAACGGAGACGAGGCGGAGACGAAGCGGAGACAAAACGGAGACGAAGCGGAGACGAGGCGGAGACGAAGTGGAGACGAGGCAGAGACGAAGCGGAGGGAGGAAAAATCATTTTCCAGGACAACTCAAGCTTTTCCAGGACATTTTACTATTTTTCTCTTTTTCCATGTGTTTTCCATGACTGGAAAAAATGTTGAACCATTTTCCAGGTTTTTCAGGACACGTGGGAACCCTGAACAGTCCTACACAATAACTATTCAAAATGAATTTTTCCTCTTGTGTATTTATCCAAAACCAATCAATCATTCATGATTACCCTACAAAAGTATCATTTTCCTTTGGGAATTGATTGTGTCTTATAAGGGAGAGTGAATTTGCATCTGCCTTCTAATGTCTGTGTGTAAACCCTTCTCATAAACACACATTTCTGTCTTTTTACACCCATAAATGCTCTGTGGGTGCCGTTACAACCTTTTCAACTGCCCTGGCAGCTCAGTAGTCATCACGTTGCAAATGTCTAAATGATGTTATTCAAATTTATGACTCAAAACTGGAGGAAAGAACATGCTGTGCTGAAACTCACAAATGACAAAGCTCTTAAATATTTACCAGAACGTATGTTCATGGTTAATTCTGGTAAAACCATACTCCGTTCTGGTGGTTTCTAAATACAGAACCCTCCTCTATTTTCCCCTCGCCTCGTCCTATTCTCTTGTCTCATATTGTACACTAAGTATTTTGTGTTCCTCTGTATATTCTAGCTCAATTATGTAATTTAGCACCAGTGTGTGTGTGAGTGTTCAGTAGCCATGGCAACAGCACAACATATCACCGACCGCAGAACCGCACTGGGGCCGCGGGCACTGCCAGGGTTGTGCCAAAGACTAATCCATGCCAGAGGTGACATGAGCAAAAGAAGAGTGAGGCAGGCGGAGACATGGCACACACATGCAAAAATCACACTCATTCAGACGTGTGTGCACGCAGACACACCAGCATATTCCTCTCCCCTTTCTCCTCTCGCTCCTCGCCTTCCTTTTAAAACACAAATGCACACACTGGATATCCTCCCATTCTTCTTGGCTGGAGCCTCCCATGGCAATAGCAGTAGGAATCCATTCTCCACGGATGCTGGGACAGCTGTGCTGATACTGAATGAGACACAGTTGCTTCTGCCTCTCTCTCTGCATGCAGCTCCAGATAAAAACTACATGCTACTTAATTCAAATCTATATTGCCTGCTGCCAAGATGCGCCCAGCTCATCTCATCTTTGTCTCCGCCACCAAACACAGCCCTGAATCTCTTTGCAGAAAAAAAAACGGCGTAAAATGTGCTCCTGCTGACGCATGGTGGCCCCCAGTCACCAGCTGACAGCAAACGGAGAAAAAATTCAAGACTGACAAAGAAATGAATCACAGAAACCTTCACAATCCTTTCAGTTTTATGCTTACAAGTACAGCGTGTACTGAGTATGCAAATAATACGCAACATGCATGGGTGAAGCTGTGGGACATCGTAGAGGGGCGACGTCTTTGCTTTGGCCACCTTCAAAGAGATGAGCAGGGGTGTAAATCCAAGTTTGATCACAACATGATATTTTTTCAACCTGGACCTTATTTCTAAGAGTATATACGTGCATTTACTCACGGTAAAATTTCTGCATCACTTTGAGTCCTCCGGAAGATATTACGCCTTCGGTACATCCAGTAAAATGGCGGAGACGGGGGAGTCTCTATATACGACATTATCTGCAGCAAAAACTATTTGATTTTCACCAATACTTTAAGTAGAATGAAGGAACAAATAAGTACTATTGTCCTGTGAGTTCAGAGTGTTTCTGTTGTTGTCTGGGTAGCAGCTGATCTTCTCCGCTGCACTTTGGAAGCGCACATCGTGAATATGCAGCAACGAAAAGTGTGTAGAACCCTGATAACTAACGAAAGCTAAATCTGGACTCATGGGACAATAGTAGTTGTTCGTTCATTCATTCTACTTAAAAGTGTTGATGAAAATGAAGGAGTTTTGCTGCAGATAATGTCTTATATAGAGGCTGCTCCGTCACCGCCATTATTCTGGATGAACACTGAAGGGCGACTCAACGTAACATCTTCCGAAGGACTCAAAGTGATGCAGAAACATTGCCAGTGAGTAAATGCACGTATATACTCCTAGAAATAAGGTCCAGGTTGAAAAAAAGAAAGTTACCCTTTAATTCAATGCATAACAACTCAGTGTTTGCTGATATCAAACATTCTCCAGATTGTGATTTGATTCAGGAACCAACGATCAACACAGTGCATTTGGAAAGTAGTCACAATGCTTTGTTTTATCACATTTTATGTTACAGCCTAGGGATGCACTGAAATGAAAATGTGAATGCTTGATATCGAATATGGACAAATTAAAGCAGTAGTGCTACAGTTCTTTGCAGTGCAACCCCCTCCAGATAGTTTGGCTGAACACTCATTGCAAACTGCAATTCTTTTCTCGCTCTCCAACACATTAAAATTTCTCCACACTACCAATATTTTACTGAAGGTGCCAGGTCACCACGTCACTGCACCTTGCTGCGTTATTGCGTCACAGGCCACTATTCGGCCTTGCTTTTAAGTCATCTTCATGGAAGGCCAAGTATGGCTTTTTTTGCGATATTCAGCCGAATGTATTTTGGCGCATCGTATTATAGCCTTTTCCCAAAATGGAATAAATTCATTTTATTCCCCAAAATTCTGCAAACAAGACCCATAATGGCAAAGTGAAGAAAGGTTAGTCACAGCCTTCCCCAAGAGGCTCAAACTTGAGCTCAGGTGCATCCTGTTCCCACTGATCATCCTTGAGATGTTTCCACAGCCTAACTGGAATCCAGCTGTGGTCAGCTCAGTGGACAGGGCATGATTTGGATCGGCACGCACCTGCTGACAAAAGCTCAGAGCAGAAACAAAGCATGAAGTCAAAGGAAATGTCTGTAGACTTCCAAAGACAGGACTGTATCGGGGCACAAATCTGGGGAAGGGTACTGAAAAGTTTCTGCTGTTTTGAAGGTCCTGATGAGAATAGTGGCCTCCATCACCCAGAATGGAAGAAGAGGCTCTGAGAGAAGCCACTCCTGAGTAAGACACATAGCAGCCCACTTAGAGTTTGCCAGAAGGCACCTGGAGGACTCCCAGACCATAAGAAACAAAATTATCTCGTCTGATGGGACAAAGATTGGACTCTGGTATGAATGCCAGGCCAATAACAACCCTACAGTGAAGCATGGTGGTGGCAGCATCATGCTGTGGTCAGCAGCAGGCACTGGGAGACTGGGTGAGAGAGAGGGAAAGATGAGTCCAGCGATGTAGAGAGGCATCTGGATGAAAATCTGCTCCGGAGTGCTGTTGACCTGCAACTGGAGCGCCGGTTCATCTTTCAGCAGGACAGCGACCCTAAACTCACAGCCAAGCTATGAAAGGAGCTTCAGGACGACTCTGCCAATGTCCTCGAGTGGCCCAACCAGAGCCCAGACTGGAATAGGACTGCAGAGATGCTTTTCATTTGACCTGATGCTGGTTGAGAGGTGTGCAAAGCTTGTAGCTTCAGATTGAAAAAGACACGAGGCCGTAATTGTTTCCAAAAGGTGCATCAACAAAGTATTAAGCAGAGGCTGTGAATACTTACTGTTTATCCTACATATGATTGCTTAAATTTCTTCTTTCATAAATTTTCATTTACATTTAAAAGAAACCTTTCTTCATGTTGTGGGGACCTATACTCTGGGACGTTATGGGCTCTTGTGTGTAGAAGTTTGGGAAATAAAATGAGTTTATTCCATTTTGGAGGAAGACTGTAGCTTAAGAAAATGTGGAAAAAGCGAAGTACCGCTCATACTTAGATGCCCATGCTGACTGTACGCAGTCACTCCCATTCATATGAACAGTAACGTCCTGCATTATTACAGCTCTAATACTTGGTCTTTTAAGGGTTTTTCTCAATGGCTCGGCCCATAACCTGATGAAACACATGGAGTCAGTGTCTGCCAGTATGACCCCGTTATTGCCCTGAGAGGACGGGGAAAAGATCCGGCATCATCTGCTTAGTATAAAACCAGCACCACAGCCAATCAGACACTTCAAATTCACTTACATTCACTAAGCTCAGCAACAAAAAACCAATACATGTGGCCTGCATGTCAATCAAATGTGTTAGTTGACTCTCGGAGCTTCACCGGCTGCCGTGTCACCTTCCTGCAAACGTATTAATGACTTAACTTCTCTTTGATGTTTGGCAAGTCACATTAGGACTGTATATATAGACTCATGACAAACAAACCAGTGTGCAACTGGACCAGAACTCATGGTGATACTGTAATTTAATATACCTATCTGGGAAATTTAATCCAGGCAATAAGAGCCGTCCTTAAACTGGCTCTGGGTTGGCTTTTAATGTAAAACTGCAGTGAGGAATGACCACTCACAGACCCGACTGGCACGACAGCACAAAGCTGATTTCAGGTGCATGTTTCCATTTACCGCGCCGACGCTCGAAGCACGCGCTTCACTTCTGATATTCTCTATTTATTCAGACTGCAGCTCCATCAGATCATAATCCTCTGAACAGCTGTTCCAACTCAAGCCATGGGAAGAGAGCGGAGAGGCAGCATGGCAGGAAAGGTAGGGAGGGGGAGGTGGGGCAGGGGTCTTAAAAAAATATGTGTAATGCTAAAGCTTCAGGATCCAGATATTGATTACATTTATCTTATCAGATTTTCAGGTTAAATAAACGACGGCTCATGCTCTCCCTCTAAAAGCTGATTTGGTGTTTTCATTCAAAACACAGCTCTCTGACAACAGCCGCTAACGGCTGGTGTGACGCAAGACAAATATAATACATCCTCTTAGAGAAACACATAGAAACTAATAAAGGAAAAAATGCAGGGATTTAGGGAGAAGTGCGCAGAAAGTTATAAACCCAGACTTCAAAGCAGAAATTTCGTGGTACTTTGCTTTCAAAGAGCCAACAAGTTTCAAAAGTTTTCCTTCAGAGTATGGCTTCTACCTTTTAAGAATAAGATTTTTTGTTTGCGCCACTTAAACTGAACATTAAAACATTCAAATATATACTGTTAAAAAACACGTATTTGGGGCGGTGATTGGCTCAGTTGGTTGAGCAGCCGCCCCATGAACAGAGGCTGCAGTTCCTCGGTGCAGTCGGCCCTGGTTCGATTCCCGGTCCAGGTCCCTTTGCTGCATGTCACTCCCCACTCTCTCTGCCCCTTTCCTGTCGCCATACACTGTTGTATAAAGGCCACTAGTGCCCAAAAAATCCTTTAAAAAAAAACTTATTTAAAAAAAAACACGTATTTGTCATATAAACCAGTGTTGCGGCGATGACTTAGCAGTTATCAGGGCTCCAGTCTGCGACCACATGCTCGCAGTTTGTGACTAAAATGTGAGACAAGGTGAGTACAATTTTCATGTACGACCAATAAATTTTCCCTTCTTTGTTTTTATGTTTAGTCTATTTAACACTGGTAGTTGCTGACAGAATTACTGGTCAGTAAAGGCGACACCGGTTCGTGTGCGGCGTCAGAAGCGACTCGTCGCAGCGTCTCCGTTCATCACGGAGCACGCTTCCAGAGAGCGTCAAGCTCTCAGCCAAAGATAGAAAATCAGACACGGAGGCAGGTAAATTTCAAAATAAAAGCCTCCTGCAGATCTGCGATCCTGAACTATATGCAGCAAACATCACGTCTTTGCCAGTGACACCAGGTCAGCAGTCAGCGTTTTTCATCATGGACCGTCATTGTTACGGAGCGACCTGCAGTTTTGTCATCTGTTCCTCGTCCCATCATCATCATTTATTTATCATTGGTTTAGTTTTTTACAGTTGAGTTGAATGATTTTCAGAGGAAAAATATTTAATTACATAAATAAATAATAAACAAGTAATCAGAGAGGTAAATTTGTCCATTTTCTCTTTCGCTGATCTGAAACTGACTCAAACCAGAAACTGATCTAAACTGTGAGTTCATTGATCCGTTGCACCACAACATGCCAGGAACACGAAATTAGCTGATAAAACTGGCAGCAACAACTAAAACGTGACACTCTGAGTGAACACAGAGGCATTTGGAACATAAATGTACCATTACCTGTGAATATTGTAGTTTCTGCATTTAGTGTTCAGGTATTTATCAGTAATACAGCGAAAATGTGAATATTTGCTTTGAAAGTTGATTTCGGTGTGCGCTTCTAAAGTTTCTGCCTGCGCTCCTACAAATTTAAGTTAGGGTGAAAAAATGTAGTCTGGGGCCTTGAGTTAATGTTTTAAATGGCATCTTTAGGCATTTTGTTACCTGCAGCCTCTTACAGAGACTCATCATTTGTTCCCATTTCTTTAAAAATCCCAAAAGGTAACAAAGTTCGACATTAAACTGTATGTTTGCACCAATAACACAATCCTGAGCTGTTGTCCAAAAACCTGAAATAACTCGTTACGATTTCAGAAACACTGGAAAAGAAAAAAGAAGTGGAGAAGAAAAAGAAGCAGATCAACAGTATGTGGAATTTTAAAGCACCAACACGTCTTGAAGTGATGAACCCTCATTTTAGGGATGCACGATATTGGCATTTTGGCCGATATCCGATATTTTAAAACTCATGTGGCCGATAACCGATATCAATACAGATATTAAAGCTGAGAAAAATAAGCAGTCATTGCAAATAGCTGTTCTGTTTTCTGTTTCAGACACTTTGAAAAATTGGAATGGCGAGAAATATTGATACACTGAAATATTGCGACATTTTCATATGCCAATATCAAATCGATATTTAAAAACGCAGTATCGATCTATTTTACTTCCAAAATCACGCGATATTTCATCATTCTGTTACAAAATCTCACGATTTGCGACATTTTGCAAATTCTTGCAACAGAATGATGAAATATCACAAGATTTTGTTAGTAAATAGATCGATGCCGCATTTTTAAATGTCAATATGGTATCAGCATATGAAAATATTGTGATATTTTAGTGTATCAACATATTTTCCTGCCCCTAGTCTTTAGAAGTTTAAAGTCTGTAAAAAAGAAGTTTTTGTTTTTCTTAGACTTTAGAAACAGCGGGCTGATCGGTTATACATCGGTTAAATATCGGTTAAATATCGGAGGGGTGGCCGTTGTCCGATACTCCATTTTAAGGCCGATACAGGCCGATACTGACAGGGGGCTGATTATATCGTGCATCCCTACTCAATGTACTTGACTGTAAATGGGGAAAAAACAACAGCCAACACCCAAAGAAGAGCTTTGGAAAGTCCTTCAAGAAGCCTGGAGAACTATTCCTGAAGTCAAGGAAGCTCTGAAAATAAAGCTGCTCATGACAAGTAAGTTATTGACTTTCAAGCTCATAACATGGTTTTTGCCTTATGCACTCATCTCCATCTAAGTTTGCAAGTTTGAATAAAATCTTGCATCTATTTTGGGTTTTCTTCCAAAAAGCTATGAAAAGAAATCCTGGCTGGCTCAAGACTTTTGCACATTACTGAACAAAAGAGGAGAAAACGTCATATGTTGCTTTAACGCATTTCAAGAGGACTATCGTCCAGAATCAAATCAAAGATGCAGGAGAAAGAAAAGTGCAGCTTTCAGTTATTTAATCAGCACAAAAGACACATTTCAACGTATGATTTGGATGACACGTGCACAATTTCAGAGCCAGCCGGTGTTTTGGCTGCGCCATTAATGAGTTGCAGTGACCAAAAATATACAGACGCTATGTTTCTTCTGCTCAGGGTAGGCATATATTCGGACACAAAGAAAAAGAAAAAAGAAAAAAAACTTTGTTCTAAGATCGAGGGGGAGGGGGGGGGATTCTGTTTTCTGCTAGATCAAGCTGCAGGTCAGCGGCCCTGCAGGAGCTGCGTTAGAAAAAAACATTTTTTACAGATGAAATATGGGAAAATAATTTAAAAAGAAGAAAAACAACACACACACCTAATGCTAAATAAATAGGGACTAAACAGGACTTACCACTAAGGCATTGTTTAGAAGGTGAGAAGGGTAATACTTTTGTGTTGAGAGGGTGTTAGGAGAGCAGGGGTCAGCGTCCAGGCGGGCAGAAAGGGGGGCAGAGGGAAGGAATAAGTTAAAAACGGCGCACCAGTGAACACAGAGTCAAATGAAAAACATAAATCACGACCTGCATGAAGATTTGAACACATTTATAAATGCACTGCAACCAAAATATCTGTTGGCTTTTAATGAGGTCGTGCGTCATCGTGGTCTGCTCGAGGGATGCTGTCGTTTCAAAAAAATAGCTATAAAGTCTGAAAAGGATGTGCAAAAATCAGTTAAGTGATTTTAAATAGGAACAAGGGAAGTTTAACTGCAGTATTCTCTCCTATAACTGAATAAAAACACACCTAAGCAACAATAAAAGCAGGTTTCAGTCCTAACACACACTCACACTCCTCAACTGCTCCTCCTCAGGCTTTTATCATCGTTAAAAATAGTTTGCAACTTTTTTCATGCTTAACCGAGCTCCATGTTTCCTTTTGTTAAAAAACAAACAATAAAAAAGACTTAGGTTAACAAAACGTGTCTGTTTTTCCTTATCTGCAGACAGAGCTGCAGGGGAACGCTGCATGTGTGTGTGTGCGGTGACATCTTCCAACACTGACAGAAATAAGACTGCATATTTTCTAAAAAAAGGATGAAAAGAAAGAAAAAACAAGAAACAAGATGAGGGCTTATTTTTGCTCCATCATTTTAAGTCAACACAAACTGCAAATCTCATCATGTGCAACATGTGTGCTGCATTACTGTGTGTGAGCCTCTGTTGCCAATTAGGTTTAATTAAGGGAAATTTATGTTGCTAAATAAAAAGCTCCTTTTGTTTCGGGTTTATCTGCAGTGACTTTATTTTCTTCTTTTTTTTTTCCTTTTTAAATCCATCACAGATAAAGTCATCATGTTTAAAAGGCCTGTTTGGGACGCACATGTCCAGAGTGTTTCAGGTTAAAGCTGTTTAGGAAATATACACTTATATACAGACCAAATCATACGATAAAATAACACCAACATGAGTCCGCTCAGCTTCAGCATCTGAGTCTGAAAGTCAGCGAGCTAAGTAGCCTTCAATGGTTCCTTCCATAAAACAAGTAAAATAAAAACAATCAAAATCTTCTTTCTGGTGTCGACATGAGAGGCCGACATTATGATCCTTAGCTGCTAATGTTTTCAAATGCAAACCAGACATGACTTGTGCCCGAACCAGAGGAGGACTGGTGGCAGGGTCGTCACAGGATAGCAGGGAAAACTCTGTCTTAATAAAAACCACTGTAAAAAAGCAGGAATGTATTACACATCAAACACAGACCCTGGCAGTCGGCTGTCTGACGAAGCCAATGAGGGATAAACAAGTCTGCTTTATTAGGAGGGAGGCTTCCAGCAGCTGGATATAACACAAGAAAGGTCACTGCAGCCATGTTGCATATCAAAAAGCTTAGAAATGTGGGGGTAAAAACTAAAATCCCAAAGGAAAAATGTCAAGAAAATCTATTTGTTTTGAGTTTAAGGTTTTATTTGTCATTAGAAATGAAGAAAGTAGCTGTTGTATTATGTTTAAAATGGAGGCAGCTAAATATCTGCTGCAGGAAAATGAGCTGAAAGAGGTTTCAAAGTTTGCTGCCTCTTCATGCACTCTGGATATTCAGAGGCTTACGAATTTAATTAAAAGGTAGAAATATGAAAAAAACTAACTTTTTATTACAACTCAGGTACCATTTTAGAATTGAAAATGTGTCAAAAATGTCCTGCAAGACTCAGCAAATCATAACACACACCTACAAAAAGTTGAAAAATCTTTCAATTTAAGCATTGTTCTGCATAAAAATGACAGAAAATAGCACAAAAATAAGTGTTACATGTGTTACATATAATACACAACTGAAATTTATGAGACAAAACCTTCAGCCAGAATATACACACACACACACACAAACATTAATATATATATATATATATATAAAAATATGTATATGTATATATATATATATATATATATATATAAATATGTATTTATATATATATATATATATATATATATATATATATATATATATATATATATATATATATATATATATATATATATATGTGTGTGTGTGTATATATATATATATATATATATATATATATATATATATATATATATAATATGTATTTATATATATATATATATATATATATATATATATATATATATATATATATATATATGTATACAGCCATGGAAAAATTTAAGACACCAACTTTGTCATAAAACATAATGGCAGTCGAGTTCCAACTGGGATGTGAATCATGTGGCTAAAAGAGACAGAAAAGAAAAATAGAAAGCTTAAAAGCTGTATTTGTGTTTTTGGCAGTACAATGCCATAACTATGATGTAAGAACTCAATAACCAAAATCACACAATCATAGAAAATGGCTGATATCAGTTCTGAAATTAAACTCTTATGAGCTACTTTTGTTGTTATCATTATATTTGTCCGGACAAATGTACTTTTAGTAGTACAAGACATTAAAATGACCAAGAAATATGAGAAAACAATGGTGGTTTCTTCATTTTTTCCATGGTTGTATATATATATATGTATATATAAAATGAGGGGACCACCCTTGTTTTCTCATATTAAATGGTCATTTTGCCGTAAATGTCCTGTAACAATCAAACGCCACTGTCTAAAGTTAGTTTTAAAAAGGCAGCAGCTGAATTCACTGCGATATTTCTGCTTCGCCTCAACAGAATTGCACGTGCTCTTATGTTGCATTCAAGTTCAAAAACTTGTGGCGCAGCAGAGCGCCACAAAAGCAGCATCTCAGAATGCGCATGCAGGATGCGTCTATTACGCTGTTCGTTCATTTAGCCTATTACACACACACACAACCACACAGACACAAATGCCTCGCGCTCCCGGTCCCACACGAAAGCAGCCCCAAAGGCGGCGGTGAGACCCCCTCCCCCCGCTCCCCCCACCACCAGCAGCACCACCTCCCCACCGTCTCTCTGCTCACACTCCCCCTCAAAGACAGAAAAAGCCTCCGCACTTGGAAAATCTTGGAAACGTGTAACTCCGCTCCCGTTCCTGCGCTCCGCTTTCTCCTCCTTCCACTTTTTTCTTTTTTTTTAAATGAAAAAAAATTATGAAAATACATTTCGGGAGAAGCGCCATTTTCTCTAATAAAAAAAAGCATGTGCGGTGGAAACGCTAAGAAAAGTTTGCGCCCGAAAGCGTCCGCAGAGTTGAGGAGGTGAAAGTTTCAGAGCTCAAACACAACCGACAGACATGGAAAACGGGTTTCAGGGGGAATAAGCAGCAGCAAAATAATGAAAAGGACAAGAGCACAGAGAAAATAAAAATACCCCCCCCCCCTCCGTCCCTCCCCCGCTGTTCCGAACAATAAAGTAAAGAGAAGAGCATTTACCTGTGTCAAGCAGTACGGGGAGTACATGGTTATTAGTAGTTGGGAGGACCGGAGAGCTTATTGAAGTTGGAGGGAAGCTCGCTATAGTGCTGCATTGCAATCGCGCGCCGTCCTGTTTCTCTCACTCCATGCTGCAGCTTACAGTAACCCCGCCTAGAAAGTGAAAGCTTGCACAAACTTTTTCAGGGAAAAACTTTGTCTCCCTCCCCTCTCCTCTTTGCAGGGCTTAAATCGCGCTCCTTCAGATTCTCCTGAAATACGATCTTTGGAGAAGAAGCAGCAAAAAAGAAGATGGAGAGTCCAGATTCATCAAGGCGTTATCGAGAAAACTTCATGGTGTTTAAAAAAATCTTTTCTTTGGTTTTTTCGGCTTTAATCTTCGATTCGGATCCGACTCGCTGCACTACATCCGCAGTTCCCTGCGTCTCATGTGGCAATGCCATGCTTTAGTTGCCTTCACTGACCCGTGCAATCCATGTTACGAGCATACAAATAATGATCAGAGCTGCTCTGTGACTGTAGTTACTTTGACGTGAGGGAGAGACATGTAAACGCACCATTATAAAAAATAAAATAAAATAAAAAATAGGGGATTAGGGTAAGAAAATGTGAAGAAGCTTGTATTTGAGACGTGCAAACTAAAAAAAAAATGTTTTATTAATTCTTGTGGACAAAGGCAGATTTATGTGTTCAGCTGCACGGAAACCTCGAAAATATGCGGTTCCAGCTTCTGATGTGAGGATTTCTCAAGTCTCATGCATTAAAAAGCTAAAGTTTGTATTGGATTATGTACTTGAATTCATTTGCAGGCGTTGGAATAAATGCGTCTTCTCATCACGGCTGTAAAGTCGAGTCTATTTATTTACTGAACCATATTTGACCCAGTCTGGAAGCCACAACTGTAGCTTCAAACCCAGTGAAGTGGGTCCAAGCCAAACAGGGACTGCAGCGTGCACTATGAAGTCGAAAACTAGCAAACAGTGAAGACAGACGTATAATCATAGCTTCTGAGCTGTATCAAAATACTAAAGCTTGGATGTGTGAGGGGGGGGGCACCCTGCACGGGTCTCTTCACGCACACACAAACACAACGTAAGTGATGCACATTTCACATAAAAGTCATAAAATAGCGTTTCTTGGACCGTGCTCTGATTGTGGGGCTGTTGGGAATTTAGGTAGGAGTGAGGTCATAAAAAAAAGGAATGAAGAGCTGAAATTTTGGGTCTGACACTGGAGTCCCACAGATTTATGAGTCCTACTGCTTGTGCATTTCAACCGCAAGCCTCTGCAGGCGAAACAAAGAGATCTGGGCTCTGTGTGGCCAATTACTGCACGAGGCCAGCAACGCGAGCCAGAGATGCAGGCGGGCGGGCGGGTGGCGAGGGAGACAGTGTGTGGTCAGGAGTGCATGCACGCCACAAAACCCTCACCTCCTGTCCTCACCACCATTCCAGGTTAGAACATCGGCATTCCTCTGTGTGAATGTGATACATGACTAATATGAAAAGCACATGCACAGACACACCCTGACAAACGCAAAGACACGTTTTTTGGTTCCTTTTTAGGCAGGTGTGCTGGGCCGTAACAACTGCCAGCAACTTTTGAAGGATTTTCTTTGTTTTTCAGCTGCAATCATCTCCTTTACAGAGTCGTGGCTCCTTCAACGAGCCACACATTTAGTGGTCTGTGTGAGTAAATCTCTCGTTAAATAACACATTGTAGCGCCATATGCTCCGCTTGGTGGGTTTTGCTGTGGCTCAGCTTTTTCACACACTTCAAATATACATATTTACCGCTGCTCCAGAGCCGCGAAACAACTTCACCCACCAGCTTGTTGCACAGTTACATCAGAGCCGAGGCCTTCATTAAGGAAATTATCGGAAAATATGCTCCAATAACTACCACAGGGAATCTTTGGGCTTTTGGGGTGTGCAAAACAGGTTATTCAAGAATGAGAGCAAACCGCACATTTGCATAAACTGCACACGCACACATACGGTGTCATGCCGCAACCAGTGTTGACAGCACACCTGTAGGAGATGGGATGCAGCAGGAGGAGATAAGCAGGAGTGTGGTTGGAGCACATGTCAGCTCTAGCAGCTCATTTACATACATATATGCAAGTTTTTGTGGTTTGGGAATTCCCTGTTGAAATCTCCCTCTTAAAGAAGTAATTATTGTGTATAATTTGAACCCTTAAAGTCTTTCTGTTCCCTGGTAAAGCGAATCTGATGCTATCTTTCCAAAAACAGCAGCAAAGAAGTCAGAACTGGATTTTGTGTGTCACCATGAGGGTGGCGGTATGGAAGACGTTGCACGGGACGAATCCACGGAGCTTGTCATCCTAACCGGGAACAAGACTCAGAAGGAAGCAGGAAAACAAACACCTGCGGTGGACATCCGTCCGGCTGTGTTTTAATCTGTACAAGGTCAGGTGTGATTTCAAAGTGTTTCCACTCTCATGGGTGTCAAAAAGGAAAAAATATAAAGACCTAAAACCAGCACAGCCCCTTGATACACGCAGGCTGCGTGGGGCCTCAGGTTACCAGGAGGGCCCCAACTTAATGATTCATTGTATGGAAGAAAAAAAAGTATCATATGTTGGCACTGATACAGGCGCGTGAGCGGCGTGACCTCACTGTGTCCCTCTAAGACAGGCGCGTGAGCGGCGTGACCTCATCGTGGCCCTCTAAGACAGGCGCGTGAGCGGCGTGACCTCACCGTGTCCCTCTAAGACAGGCGCGTGAGCGGCGTGACCTCACCGTGTCCCTCTAAGACAGGCGCGTGAGCGGCACGACCTCACCGTGTCCCTCTAAGACAGGCGCGTGAGCGGCGTGACCTCACCGTGGCCCTCTAAGACAGGTGCGTGAGCGGCGTGACCTCACCGTGTCCCTCTAAGACAGGCGCGTGAGCGGCGTGACCTCACCGTGGCCCTCTAAGACAGGCGCGTGAGCGGCACGACCTCACCGTGTCCCTCTAAGACAGGCGCGTGAGCGGCACGACCTCACCGTGGCCCTCTAAGACAGGCGCGTGAGTGGCGTGACCTCACCGTGGCCCTCTAAGACAGGCGCGTGAGCGGCGTGACCTCACCGTGGCCCTCTAAGACAGGCGCGTGAGCGGCGTGACCTCACCGTGGCCCTCTAAGACAGGCGCGTGAGCGGCGTGACCTCACCGTGGCCCTCTAAGACAGGCGCGTGAGCGGCGTGACCTCCCGTGTCCCTCTAAGACGAGCGGCGTGACCTCACCGTGTCCCTCTAAGACAGGCGCGTGAGCGGCGTGACCTCACCGTGTCCCTCTAAGACAGGCGCGTGAGCGGCGTGACCTCACCGTGTCCCTCTAAGACAGGCGCGTGAGCGGCGTGACCTCACCGTGTCCCTCTAAGACAGGCGCGTGAGCGGCGTGACCTCACCGTGGCCCTCTAAGACAGGCGCGTGAGCGGCGCGACCTCACCGTGTCCCTCTAAGACAGGCGCGTGAGCGGCGCGACCTCACCGTGTCCCTCTAAGACAGGCGCGTGAGCGGCGCAACCTCACCGTGTCCCTCTAAGACAGGCGCGTGAGCGGCGCGACCTCACCGTGTCCCTCTTAGACAGGCGCGTGAGCGGCGTGACCTCACCGTGGCCCTCTAAGACAGTTGGTGAGCGGTGTGACCTCACCGTGGCCCTCTAAGACAGGCGCGTGAGCGGCGTGACCTCACCGTGTCCCTCTAAGACAGGCGCGTGAGCGGCGTGACCTCACCGTGTCCCTCTAAGACAGGCGCGTGAGCGGCGCGACCTGACCGCGTCCCTCTAAGACAGGCGCGTGAGCGGCGCGACCTCACCGTGTCCCTCTAAGACAGGCGCGTGAGCGGCGCGACCTCACCGTGTCCCTCTAAGACAGGCGCGTGAGTGGCGTGACCTCACCGTGTCCCTCTAAGACAAGTAGTTTACTACTAATGTTTAAAAGTCACAGCGAGACGGACCACGACTCTCCTGCTGCAGCAGCTGGTGTTCCTGGTGTTCCCGATGTTCCTGGTGTTCCTGTTGTTCTTGATGTTACTGGTGTTCCCTGTGTTCCCTGTGTTCCCGATGTTCCCGGTGTTCCCGGTGTTCCCGGTGTTCCTGATGTTCCCGGTGTTCCCGATGTTCCCGGTGTTCCTGGTGTTCCCGGTGTTCCCGGTGTTCCCAGTGTTCCTGATGTTCCCGGTGTTCCCGATGTTCCTGGTGTTCCTGGTGTTCCCGAAGTTCCCGGTGTTCCCGATGTTCCCGGTGTTCCCGATGTTCCCGGTGTTCCCGGTGTTCCCGATGTTCCCGGTGTTCCCAATGTTCCAGTTGTTCCTAGTGTTCCCGATGTTCCCGGTGTTCCCGATGTTCCTGGTGTTCCCGGTGTTCCCGATGTTCACGGTCTTCCTGATGTTCCCGGTGTTGCCGATGTTCCGGATGTTCCCGGTGTTGCCGATGTTCCCGGTGTTGCCGATGTTCCAGTTGTTCCTAGTGTTCCTGATGTTCCTGGTGTTCCTGGTGTTCCTGATGTTCCTGGTGTTCCTGATGTTCCTGGTGTTCCTGGTGTTCCTGATGTTCCTGGTGTTCCTGGTGTTCCCGTTGTTCCCGGTGTTCCCGGTGTTCCTAGTGTTCCTGATGTTCCTGGTGTTCCTGGTGTTCCCGATGTCCCAGGTGTTCCCGGTGTTCCCGATGTTCCCGATGTTCCCGGTGTTCCCGGTGTTCCCGATGTTCCCGGTGTTCCCGGTGTTCCCGGTGTTCCCGATGTTCCCGGTGTTCCCGATGTTCCCGATGTTCCCGGTGTTCCCGGTGTTCCTGGTGTTTCTGGTGTTCCTGGTGTTTCTGGTGTTCCTGGTGTTTCTGGTGTTCCTGATGTTCCTGATGTTCCTGATGGGATGTTTCCCTGACAGACAGCCGCGGGAGCGCGCAGCTTTTTAATGCTGCGTCACTCGGTGTCGCCGTCTGCAGCTGCTCCTCTCAGCATCAGACCGTAATGCACAATTTCACATGATATTATAGATGGGTTCCCCGTTTACAAACATTGGCAGTTGCTAGGCAACCAGGGGGCAAAAAGCCTGTGTTTTGTATTGGAGTCTACGGCCAAACACGCACTCATATCATTCATAAAAATGTAAATAACCCGACGAAACAAACAGAGATCGTTGTGTTTTAAATTATATTGAATAAATCTGTATTTTGATGAGGAATAACAAAATACCGATGCTGCGTTGCTGTGTTATATTTCTATTACGATTACACTAACTTGGTAAGGGAGTCAAAACCTGAGTTAGAAAGCGGCTAGCAATACGTAACTGAACGAAGTAATAT
>JALJCO010004221.1:0-65810 GCA_023101725.1 Atherinomorus stipes
TTTGACACATTAATAGAAATGTAATTGCATAGGAATTCTTGTAAGATTTCTGTAACCACACACATAATTGAATGACATGAATTTGAATCTGCAACTGCTTTTTTTTAGATTGAGAAATGTCCAATGATGCAGCATGGGCAGAGGTCATTGTTTGGTGCTGTGATGAAGTGTGTGTGTGGATTCCACATCCAGAAGGTAAGGCAAACATGGTAGTTTTTTTAGTATGGTAAAAATATCTCCTCATAAACTGACCAGAAAATATCTGCTTTATTATGAAACAGCAGCCATCTCCTGCTACCCAGGTGACTCCACCATCAGGTGCTTCCCAGGGGCCTTCATCACCACCAGTCTCAGCTGCAGGTGCTGCTCCGGCGGGTCCATCACCACTGGCCTCAGCTACCGGTGCTGCTCGGGTGGGTCCATCGCCACCGACCTCACCTGCAGGTGCTGCTCCAGCGGGTCCATCACCACCGACCTCAGCTGCAAGCAACAGGCAGCGACCACCACTGACTTTGTCCATGGTATTAGTTTAGTTGTAAATGCTCTTAAATTAACTCTGAAATATGTCTCTTTTTTTGGAAAATGGCCTTTCATTATACAGTCCTTTGCTTCTTACCTTTCAGTTTACCAAATCCAGATTTGGTGGCTCACATATTGCAGCTGCAAAGCCAAATCTTGCCCTGGCCAGGAAAGTGACTCAGGTAAATTGTGATGAAAAATCAACTGAATAAAATTGGGTTGTTAATGCAAATTACTTAAGACTCTTTTTTTACAGAAACAAGTCACAGAAGGCCAGGAGATAACTGGTTCAACACTCAGCCCTGCACCAGTCCGTCCTGCACCAGTCCGTCCTGCACCGGTCCGTCCTGCACCAGTCAGCCCTGCACCAGTCAGCCCTGCACCGGTCAGTCCTGCACCAGTCAGCCCTGCACCAGTCAGTCCTGCACCGGTCAGCACTGCTGTCTCAGTGAGTGTTTACCTTTTTAGTTTGAGCATCTTTTTCTAAATTTCTCCTTACAGCATGGAAGTGTTATTCTACAGACTTTAATATCTGATGAAAAAAATTTGTACAGGCTCCAGACCCACAAACAGAGGCACCGGCACCAGCTGTACCTCAGATACCAGGGATGGCTCCTTTGTTAGTAAGTAATCTAGCACAGTGTTATAGATATGTATATTTTTCTTCAGTGCATTTTACTGGAACAAAATAAGCTTATACATTGTTTTGTTTTTCTTCTGCAACTCTTCAGCTGCCACATTTGTGGGCAGAGGGCTTCCCACCTGAAGACCATAGGTGGGTGTCAAAAGCCTTGTTTAGGACGGGGTCAAGCGGCAAATTGGAGCTTCAGGACAACTTGAAGCTGTGGTACTATCCACCTCAGCCAAGTGGTGTTTACAACCAGGCACCTGCACCAGACCGCGTCTTTGCTCATCCACTACTTGTTTGGATGTGTGTGGATTCTTGCTTGGTATTTTGCTTTGGCTTTAGAGTGTTTGCTTTTTTTAAATGTGGTTCAATGCTTGTGTTGTGGGCTGAGGGGTAAAGAAGAGGTGATGTTAGAACGACTATAACACCCTAAAGACAGTATAAGTCTTTTAAAAGGTTAAGAGAGGATACTGTTCTTGACTTTAGGTAGGGTCCAAAATTGACTTAACGTAGGGGCAGACGGTGTTGTTGTTGGAGATCTTACTATAGATAGGTGCAAGCTGAGCTGGACCTGATAGATGAGATAACGTTGTTTAATTGTAAGGTGTGAACCAATACTCCCCTTTAGTACCAGTATATTATTGCTAATGAGGAAGCGAGGTAGACTGCTGAGCAGACTTGTTTGCTGAGTGTTCTATTATTTTTATATGCTGAGCATTGAATAAAACTTTGTTAAAACTTTTTGTGCTTATTAAAGAATTCTAACTTTGGGCTGGAGAGGGTATGCGTGACTGGACGGAGGACAAAGAGGTGAAGGCTGTGAGCAAAAGCCAGGGTTTGAACAGAGGGGGCGGGACGGGCGCCATGGGTACGAAGTGTGGAGGAGGAGAAAAGAAGGTGAGAAGTTTTAATTAGGAAAAATTGGTGATGGGGAGGAAAGAACTGTTTGAATATTGCTGTGAGTGCAATATTGAGGCTTTCATGTGTGTAGATAGTTGTTGAGAATATTGAGAGGCGAATATTAGTTTTGTGGTGGACTAGGCGCCGGGCGAGTGGAAGGATTTAGATTTGTGCAGGACGGGGTACTAGGATAAGGGTAGATTTGTGAGGTAGGAACTAAGGAAAAAGAGAGAGAGTTGACTGAAAATGGGAAGGCGTAAGAAACAGGGTACGGTGCATGTCGAATGAAAAAGAAATAGGGGACTGTGTTGACTGTTTGTACGACTGGGTGAGAAGTACGACTTTCGAGGGGAGCAGTAAGAAAGAACTGGAAAGTTAAGCAGAAAGTTGAGACTGAGTGGGAAGAAATGAAGGAGAAGAGAAAGAATATTTAAGTAGTGAAATTAAGAGGAAGGAAATACATGACAGATGTTTGAAAATGTGGTTTGAAGAGAGTGAGAGACGAGAGAGAAAGAGTATGTGTAGAGAGGTGGGGGGAGGATTAGACATTAGTGGGGATGTAGGAAAAAGAGCTGATAATGCCTTGTGTGACACCCCCTGCCCCCACCTCATAAAGCCCGGGTCGATCTTCCTTCTTCCTTTTGTAGAAATGAGGCGTGAAGGTGGACCATGATCTGGACTCCTGCCCCCCACGGGAGCCACGGGCCCCTCAGCCAAGACCACAAGAACTGAGACCCTCTCCGGATTCCAGCTCCCAGGCCGACCCAGCAACCCCTGGGTGCGTCCCTGCCACGCTGCGACTCACAGACTCTCTCACTTCCTCAATTGTTACCAGCTCTGTCCAAGACATGCCGAATGGAGTTCAGCTGCTGACCCCGACCGAGCCAACCACCAGCCCTTACCACACCCGCACGGGGCGAGTGTATGCAGGTGATGGACCTGAACTTATACAAATACCCATGGTCGAGGTGGCGGGAAGCCAGGGTCCCACCCTGGTGCACCGGCCCTGGACTGCTGACGATGTGAAATCTACCGCGGCCCTTCTCCCCGATCCAGCGGGGGATGGGGACCACTTTGCCAAAGAACTGGAGGCCCTGTGCAGAGAGATGCTTCCAACAGCCACAGAGATTCGCCGTATCCTGGCATCCCGCATCAAGCCAGCAGATCTGGCAGATCTCACGATTCCAGATCCACATCTGAGGATCAAAAGCCTGGACTGGGACAATGCTCGGAATGATGCATATCGTCTGGCCCTCACCCCACTTTGCACTTCGATCCGTGCAAAGTTTCCCCGGCCCACTGACACCACAACCATCAGAACCGTCCTGCAGCGTCCAGATGAACCAGCTGCAGAATTTCTACATCGCCTGACAGAGGCCTTCAACAAACATTCAGGCCTCGAACGTCCTGATCACATTGACGACCGAGGTGATCCATCGGCATGGGAGAGACTCCTGTGTGGCCACATTCTCGACCAACTCCTGCCTGAGGTGGCCCAACAAACCCGAATTGGCTATGTGGGAATGAGACACGGGGTGAGGCTGACTGAGCTGCGGAGGCAAGTATTGCATGCTCAGGATGTGGTTAATGAAGGAAGAAGAAAACCAAGACAAGAGAGAGACAGCCTCCACAAAGCCACCCTCACTATGTTCAGCGGACAACCTCCAGTGAGAGCAGCGGTGAACTGAGAGGAGGAAGAGGGCGTGGACGAGGTGGACGGGGGCGAGGACAATATGCCAAGGGGAGTTTGCTTAGCTGTGGCCGCCCAGGACATTTGCGAAAGGACTGCCCCCACGCTGTTCGGCACGCCCACGAAACGAGGGGGACTGAGGGGATGGCTCGGGAGGCGGGACTTAGAACATCCTATCTCTCCACCTTCACAGAGCATTTGCTCAGCGCTGCACAGAGGGAAGTGATACAGCACACACACACACTCTTATGCACACTTAACAAAGAAGTATTCAAATGTTTTCCCCTGTTTGAACTATAGTTGAAGGTAGATGTAGAGTTTATGGTGGAAGTGGAGCCACACACTCCGTTGAACGGACGCCATTGAACCCACCCCCAGGTTAAGAACCATAAGTAATATGGGGGGTGGAGACAGAGAAACCTCACGAAGCCTTTGAATGTAGAATGACTCATTATATTTGAGACAGTTTCCTCCTGTAAAGTATGTAGTGTCTTTTGGTGTGTTGATGTGAAATGGGTATTTGATTGTTTTGGTCACGGGATTGCAATTTCCTGCAGGCCGTAGACTGGACCCGATGCTTATGTATGGTTAAATATCCCCGCTCTGATATGTTTATAATGGAAAGTAGGAGGGGCCCCTTTTTGGGTTTTGTGAAGTAGGCTGTCAGAGGTGTAGGATGAAGGAGGGACTACATGCCTCTAATTTTTGTCTGTGGGGTGTGATTGAGGCGGTTTTCCGCAAACCTTGGTGTGTGATGAATTTTTGGAATGATTGTTGTGTGATTGTTGTAAATAAGAAAAAGAGGTGTATGAGGGCCGGACGGTTCTCATTTCCCTAGAAAAAAAAAAAGCAGATGGAGAGTTTAGGCCCCTTGTTTCCAAAGCACTTGGCTGGGTTGGCGACCCTCTGACCAAAATGTTCTTTTTTCTCCCCAGCTAGGTGTAAAGCAGAGCTTGCTTTGTGTGTTCTGCAGAGACTGTGAGTTGGTAGGTGAGGATGTGTTCCCTGTGAGTACTTGTTTAAGAGCTGTGGTTCCCGCCCCACTGGCCTTGTTGAGCGTGGGAATCAGCAAGGCTTGGTTGCCTTGTGGTTGTTTCCATGCAAGCTGAGAAAAGTTCCCAAAGGGTGAGGGAAAAGGTTTTGATCCACGAGGGGATGTTTGTCGTTTTGTGAACGCCAAGGAAAAAGAAGGGCGAAGGAGGAGTGTGAGGCCAGGAGTAAAAAAGAGATATTAGGGCTCCAGTTCCAAATCCTCCACCTTCTCTCCCAGTTCCACAGGCCGCTCCCATTTTTCGTGGTGGACCGAAAAATGCCTAAGTAGTGGAGGTAGCGTTTGGTTTGCCTTTGAGTTTGTGGGCGCCTATTCCTGGACGAGGTGCCCCAAGGTTTTTCCGCGTGCTCTTTAAGAGTGTTGAGGTTCACTTTCCTCTGACTCTTCCTCAGGTGTGGCTGCTAATAGTGGCGCTGTGCTTTGTGTATAGTGCGTGTGTGGGCTGGTGCGCTTCTTCTCCTTTGGGGGGAAAGTGGAGGAGTAGGTGTTCCTGGGGTGCAAAAAGTGGGGAAAAAAAGAAGGTTTTGGGGCTGGTTTGCCGAAATTTTTCCTGTTCGGGGGGGTGTAGGAAGGGGGAGATGATAAGGTTGTTTGGAAGAGGCTGAGCGCTTTTGTTGTTGAGAGGCTTGTGTTTTTGTTTGGGTTGCTGTGTGAAACTTTTTGTGGTGGATGAGAAAAATGGTTTTGTCTTTGTTTTAAAGAGGCAAAATAGCGTGGTGTTTTTTAGGTGGTTGGGAGAGGTGGTGGGGGGGTGGAGTGGTGTGTGTGTTTGTGGGTTTTTAGTTGTTGTGTGTTTGAAGCTTTTGTCGGGGTGGTAAGGTCCCTTTGCCCGGCGCGTGTGTCGCCGTTTGTGGGGCGGGGGTTGTGGGGTGTGGGCGGAGGTTTGTGTGGGGGGGGACAAGGGTAGGGTTTGGTGTGGGATGAGGTTTTCGTTGGTTCTTCTTCCTTGGTAAGAGCTTGTGGTGAGGTTGTAGTTGGTGGGGGAGCAGTTCTGTAGTGCTTTGGTGTTGTCCGCTGGCGTGGGAGAAGTGGGTGGGGGGGGGCGGGGGGGTAAGGTGGGGGCGGGGGAGGAAGGGCGGGGGGGGCGGGGGGGGAGTGATGGAGGAAGGTGTGGTGGGAGGGGGGGGGGGGGGGGGAAGGGGAGGTGGGGGGAAAGGTTAAAAAGGGTTGGAGAAAAAGCGAAGGGGGCCCGTTGCCGTGGGCTGCCCTCCGTTGGTTGGGTGAGGTAAGAAATGCGGTGTGGTGTGGCAAGGTGGGGAAAGAGGGTGAGTGTGAAGGGTTTGGTTGGGTGGGGGGTGGTTAGAATGGGTTGTGGGCTGAAGGAGGTAAGTGAGTGGGGCGTTAAATGTGCAGGGGGGGCGGGGTGAAAAGGGGAGGAGGCAAGTGCGAAGAAAGGCTAGGTGGGTAGGTTAGATGAGAATGAGGAAGTGGGCGGGCGGGTGGGTGCCGAGGCGGAATCTTGTCTGCAGAATTTGGTTGTTGTTGTCTTTTGTCAAATCTGTCTAAGTTGTCTAGGTGAGACCCTGTCGGCGGCCCTCCCGTCGCGGAAGGTCCCTCCCCTCTCGGTGTTGGGTCGGTGTGGCGGAGAAAGATTGGAGGCGCGGTGGCCGGTCGGTTTCTGGTGCCTCTGCGGTTAGGTGGCTGACGTGCGACGTGGTCCCTCCCCCGCGGCGTTCCAGGGGGACCTCGCTCGTCGGGCCTGCGTTGGTCGGGTTCGGTTGGGCGCCGTGTGTGTCTGTTTCGCTTTCTGGTTGGTCCCCGGCCCGGGGAGGACACGCGCTCGTACCCCCCCCCAGCGGCTGGGGTCAGACAGGGTCCTGTTCCCTCGCTGGGGCGGGGGGGGGCGGGGGGGGTCGGGGGTGGGTGCAGGTGGGGCGTGGGGGTGTGGGTGTCTGCGGGGGTGGCCCCGCCGTGGCGCCCCTATGGGGGTGGGGGGCAATGGTGTGGTGTTAGGGGAGAATAAATGTGGGTGGTTGATGGTTGCTGGTCCTGGTTGTGGTCTGCCGGCGGTGTTGTCTGGGGGAGGTGGGGTGGGGGAAGTGTTGTTTGGGGGGATGTGGGGGTGCGGGCGTTAAGAAGCGGAGACTGGAGTGTGGTCTGGTTCTTGGGGTTGGGGTGGAAAATAGGGTGCGGTGGTTGGTTGGTAAATGTGGGGGTGTTGAGTGTGCGGTTGTGTGTGATGTGGGGTGAGGGTTTGTAAAGGGGGTGGGGGTGAGGGGGGAGGGTGGGGGGAGGGAAGAGGGGGGGGGGGGGGGGGGGGGGGGGGGCGGTGAGTGAGTGGTGTGCCGCGGAGGGAGGGGTGGGGGGGGCTGCGGGAATAAGTCCGGCTAAAGAAAAATTCCTCCACAGATGCCATACAAGTTGTGGAAAGTTAAGTTGGTCTGCCCCAATCCTGCTTGTGGTGGGCATCAGCTGACTGGAGCAGGGCTGCACAAGCGAGCACGACGGGTCCTGGATGTTGACCGGATGTACACCATGGTCACTGAGACGCTGACTTGTGCCAGGTGCAAAGCCTCGCACGTGTCCTGGAGCCAAGCTGTCCTCCAGCAGCTGGACTTGGCTCACAGGTCAGAATTTCGGGTCATCATGACTCAAAAGTGAGTAGTTTTTTTTTTTCCCCTCTCTCTCTTTTTTTCCATGTCTATTTAAATGTTGTACATTCTTACTGATGCTGTATATTTATCTGTGACAAAGGTATGCCTGTGACGTGCGGGTCATCAGGTTTCTGAGGGAGAGGGGCCTTGGGAACAGCCCAACGCGGGTCCTGAAACAGCTGAGGGAGAACCACACAGAAGAGTGGCTGCAGCGTGTGTCCCGGTACACAACAGAGTGCCTGGCTTTTCTTCAGCGCCCTGGACTGCTCCCGTTGAAGTTCCCTGAGCCTCCAAAGCCTGACGTTGTGCCCAGCTGCAAGTGGCTCTTGTCTGTCTACAGCCAGGACATTTTGACCAGGCTTGAGGACATCAAGGCCCACATTACAGCTACATATGGCACAATTATTAAAATGGATTCCACAAAAAAGGTTGAACAATCTTATTTCCTGCTAAATAGGCTTCTGTTAACCATTGACTGAATTTCAGTATTTTTCATACATGTTGTTTGCTCTGTTCATGTCTTGTGCTTCAGATCACTAAGAAGCTTGCTGGGACTGCCAAGGGGACGGCTCTCTGGCTCACCTCTGTGGGAAATGAGCATGGACAGATATTAATCAGTGTCCTAACTGCTCAAGAGGGCTCTGGCTTGGACAGGATGGCGAGTGACCTGGTGAGGAGGTATCAGCAGGCCGGTGTGGACCCTCCTCTTGCCCTGTATGTGGACTGTGGATGCTGTGCTGAGGCAGTGGAGACAACCAAGCTGCAGGCCAGATTCAGAGGGTGGCCAGGGCTTCTGGTGAGGCTGGATATCTGGCACTTCATGCGGAGGCTCGCCCTGGGATGCACCACTGATGCCCATCAGCTGTACCCACTGTTCATGTCACGAATCTCAGCGTGCATTTTTGAGTGGGATGCAGCTGATTTAGCACTGTTGTGTGAAGCCAAAGCCCAGCAGCTTCGGGCCCAGGGACTGCCCTGCACAGATGTGAACAGGCACCTGACCAGAGAGGAGTTGGCGCTCCACTGTCGGCGGAGGACACGGGGAGTGGACACCACAGTCAAGCTGCTGGAGGAGCTGTTCGCTGTTCTCATGGGGTCCCGTGGCAACGACTCTCTTGGTGTTCCTCTGTTGGATCAGGAGAGGATGGAGCACATCTGGCGGGTCCAGAAGAAACATGTAAAGTGCATCCAAGATCCACCAGGTGTTGCACTTTACACTAAAACCGGGGAGCTGACAAAGGGAGGTGTGCGGCTGCCAGTGTTTAGATGTGCCAGAGGATCGACTTCTCTTGAGTCTTTTCATCTCCATCTGAACCGCTTCATACCAGGTTCGTGTTGACTATTGACACCAAAACGTTTGTATTTATGCACGGTTGATGTGGTTCATCTGTTGAGTCTGTTAGTAATATTTCTGTTCTGTAACATTTCATTGTACTTTAGGGAGCAGTGCCAACAGCCTGAACTTTCAGGTTTACCTGTTGGAAGGGTTGCATCGGTGGAACCAGGACCGGCGTGTCGCTGCCATGGCAACTGAGCAGTCTCCGTTGTGCTGCTACTCTGGTGATTTGTTGCATTCTGTCAACAAAAACTATGAGAAGGTGTTTGGGAGAAAGGTGGGACCAGGGTTTTGTCCCCCCTCGGTTTAAAAAGGTAGGGGTTGGGTGAGTATTTCCATATAAAAAGAAAGGGGGGGGGGGGCATCTGTGAGGTCTGACAACTCTTGTGTTATATTGAATCAATGAAAAAGTGTGTTGGTTGAAAAAAAAAAAAAAATATTTTGTGTTTGTGGAGTGATAAAATTTTTTTTTTTTTTTTTTTTTTTTTTTTTTTTTTTTTTTCTCTTTTTGAGGTAGTATTCATGTGTGCCAACTATACACAAAACATTTAATGTAACGCAACATGTCCTGAGAAGGATTTGAGTAAGTAGATTACATTAATAGATAAAGTAAACCAGCAGTCAACATGAGCACAAGTATAGAATTATGCAGTTGCTGCTGGAAAACAGGAGGTAACATTCATTTTTAAAGGATTAAATGTTACTTTTGGGATCTTTATGAAGTTTTACAGTTGACACATAGCTGAGCTCATTTGTTAATGTGTATGCATTGTGTGATTCTTACAGCTGACTACTTTTTACACATCCCTGTCTGTATTGTGCCTTATTTATTTTGTCTAATCTCAGGGGAGCTCATAGGAGTCCAGTACCTGTTCCGGCAGACTGGTCAGGCACTCCAGGACATGAACCCCGACGCAGAGGAGACCGCCCGCTTAGTCGAGGAGCATGATGTTGTGGTTGAAGAGGAAGATGAGGGCTTTTCTGACCTCATAAACGACCCCACAGTGCTGGATATGGAGGTTCAACATGCTCCCAGCACCACCTCAACCCTGCCTCCCAGCTCCAGGCTGCCTCCCAGCACCAGCTCCACCCTGCCTCCCAGCTCCAGGCTGCCTCCCAGCACCAGCTCCACCCTGTCTCCCAGCTCCAGGCTGCCTCCCAGCACCACCTCCAGGCTGCCTTCCAGCACCAGCTCCACCTTGCCTCCCAGCACCACCTCCAGGCTGCCTTCCAGCACCAGCTCCACCTTGCCTCCCAGCACCACCTCCAGGCTGCCTTCCAGCTCCACCTCCACCCTGTCTCCCAGCTCCACCTCCACCCTGTCTCCCAGCTCCAGGCTGCCTCCCAGCACCACCTCCACCCTGCCTCCCAGCACCACCTCCACCCTGCCTCCCAGCCCAGCTCCCCCTGCCCTCCAGGCTGCCTCCCAGCCCACCTCCCCTGCTCCCAGCTCCAGGCTGCCTCCCAGCCCCCTCCACCCTGCCTCCCAGCTCCACCTCCACCCTGCCTCCCAGCTCCAACTCCACCCTGTCTCCCAGCTCCACCTCCACCCTGTCTCCCACCTCCAGGCTGCCTCCCAGCACCAGCTCCACCCTGCCTCCCAGCTCCACCTCCACCCTGTCTCCCAGCTCCAGGCTGCCTCCCAGCACCACCTCCACCTTGCCTCCCAGCACCACCTCCACCCTGCCTCCCAGCTCCACCTACACCCTGTCTCCAGCTCCAGGCTGCCTCCCAGCACCACCTCCAGGCTGCCTCCCAGCACCACCTCCACCCTGCCTCCCAGCTCCACCTCCACCCTGTCTCCCAGCTCCAGGCTGCCTCCCAGCACCAGCTCCACCCTGTCTCCCAGCTCCAGGCTGCCTCCCAGCACCACCTCCACCTTGCCTCCCAGCACCACCTCCACCCTGCCTCCCAGCTCCACCTCCACCTCCAGGCTGCCTCCCAGCACCACCTCCAGGCTGCCTCCCAGCACCAGCTCCACCCTGCCTCCCAGCACCACCTCCAGGCTGCCTCCCAGCTCCACCTCCACCCTGTCTCCCAGCTCCACCTCCACCCTGTCTCCCAGCTCCAGGCTGCCTCCCAGCACCACCTCCAGGCTGCCTCCCAGCACCAGCTCCACCCTGCCTCCCAGCTCCACCTCCAGGCTGCCTCCCAGCACCACCTCCACCTTGCCTCCCAGCACCACCTCCAGCCTGCCTCCCAGCTCCACCCCCCTGTCTCCCGCTCCGGCTGCCTCCCAGCTCCACCTCCACCCTGCCTCCCAGCTCCACCTCCACCCTGCCTCCCAGCTCCAGGCTGCCTCCCAGCACCACCTCCACCCTGCCTCCCAGCTCCACCTCCACCCTGTCTCCCAGCTCCAGCTCCAGGCTGCCTCCCAGCTCCTCATCCCTGCTGTCCCCGGACATATTTCAAGGTGGTGACGCTGAGGAAACCATGGTCAGTAACAGTTATTTGTTCCTCTATGTTCATTTTGTTGAAACTAGATAGGGGGGGGGGGGTGCGGGGGGCGCGGGGGGGGGGGGGGGGGGGCGGGGGGGGGGGGGGGGGGGGGGGGCGCGTGGGGGGGGGGGGGGGGGGGGGGGGTCGCCCGGGGGGGGGGGGGGGGGGGGGGGGGGGGGGGGGTGGGGGGGTTGGGCGGGGGGTGGGGGGGGGGCCGGAGGGGGTGGGGGGGGGGGGGGAGGGGGGGAGGGAAAGGAGTGCGGGAGGGTGGTAGGGGGGCGGCGGGGGGGGGAGGGGGGGGGGTGGGGGGGGGGGGGGGGGGGGAGGGGGGGGGGGGGGGGGGGTGGGCGGGGGGGGGGGGGGGGGGTGGGGGGGGGGGGGGGGGGGGGGGGGGGGGGGGCGCGGGGGGGGGGGGGGTGGCGGGGGGGGGGGGGGGGGGGGGGGGGGGGGGGGGGGGGCGGCCGGGGGGGGGGGGGGGGGGGGCGGGGGCGCGGGGGGGGGGGGGGGGGGGGGGGGGGGGGGGGGGGGCGCGGGGGGGGAAAAAAGGGGGGCGGGGGGGGGGGGGGGAGGTGTTCGGGTGTGGGGGGGGGTGGGGGGGGGTGGGGGGTGGGGTGGTGGGGGTGTGGGGGGGGGGGGGGAGGGGGTGTCGCTGTGGGGGCTGTGGGGTGCGGGGGGGTAGGTGTTGCGTCGGTGGGTGAAAAAGAGTGGCTGGGGTGTGAAGAAAGTTGGTGGGTGCGGGGGTGCGGCGGGGGGCGGCGGGGTGGGCGGGTGCGGGGGGGGATGGGGGTGGGGGGGGGGGGGAGGGGGGTGGCCGAATTTGGGGGGCCGGGGGGCGCTGGTGTTGTGGGTGTCCGGGGGGGGGGTGGGGGGGTGGGGGGGGTGGGGGGTGGTTGGGGGGGGGGGGTGTGGGGTATGTTGCGCGAGCGGGGGGGTTTTCGATCTTCTCGCGGGGTGGGGAAGGGGGGGGGGGGGGAGGGGAAAGGGTGAAAATGCGGGGGGGGGTGTAAGTGGTGGGGGGGGGTTGGTGGTGTTGCGTGTGTTGAATGGGGTGAAATGTCCTTGGTGGCGGGGGTTGGTTGGTCGTGGGGTGGCGGGGGGGAGGGGGAAGAAAATGAAAGTGTTCGTGGTTGTTGTTGTGGCTGTTGGGGGGGGGGGGGTGGGGGGCGTGTGTGGGGTGTGGGTGTGTGGTCTTGGGGTCGGCTGGCTTCTGTTGGGGGGGGTGGGGGTGGCGGGTTGGATGTCTTGGCTGCGCCCCGGTGGTGGGGGGGGTCTGTCGTGTGTCTGGGTTTGGCGTTGTTTTGTTCTGGGCCGGCTATCGCTCCCCCGCGGGGCCCCTCTTCCGGTGCCCCCCCCCCGCCCTTCCTTCCGCCGCCACGGCCCGCCCTTCCCGGTCCGCCCCCCCGCCGGGGTGGGGCCCGGCCGGCGCGGGCCCGGAGAAACTACAGCATCATTAAGGTGTTGTTAAAGGTTTCAAACGATCATTTTCTGTTTCCTGTTTAATGATATTTAGGCTGTTGATGACCAGAATGTGCCTGGATACCAGCACGTGGACACGCTCGCTGAATACCTGGTCGGTCTTCGGGAGCAGACCTCTTTGTGTCTCAGCAACACACAGGCAGACCACATCATCGAGCTCTGGCAGAGGCTGGATGAAGGAGACAAGCAGCGGGTTGTGTATGCAGCGCGACACCAAGAGAGAGTTTTAGATGGGCGCTTCCGAGTCCCAAAGAAGCCCTCAGTCACTCCAGGTGTGGAGAGCACAACCCGCTGCGTGCTAGGAGCAAGCAGTGCACCTGCACAGTGGCCTGACTGCTGCAGGTTGGTGGAGGCTGTGTTTATCAGGCTGTGTGGTCTGCACACAGCCCCAAAAAGAAAGGGCAAGGGAGCACAATCAAGGTGGTCCTTGATCATTACAGACTACCGTAAGATCAGGGACCTGGTTGTCTCCAATGCCCGTGTGATGCAGGGTACAAACATACAGCTTGTGGAGGTCAACCAAAACACCCTGATTCAGTGGCACAATGGCAGGCAGAAGAAGCAGGAGCTCGCCGTGTTGCTTCAGGGGACTGCTGTTTCCTCTGAGATTCCAGTCTCTGAGGAACCACTGATGGAAGCCAGAGTGCTGCCCTCTTATCCTGTGCCAGTGCAGCATGAACATCAGTACCGATTACCTGAGAGTACAGCTGGCCAGGCTAAACAGAGGCAGGTAGCACGCGCCATCCTGCCTAAAGCTTCTGCTAAAAGGCAGGGGCATAGTTCAGCAGCAACCCTCCCATCTCCAGCACCATTCTTCCCAGTTCCAGCACCAACCCTCCCAGCTCCAGCAGCCTCAGCATCTGGGCCTCCTTACCAGGTCCTCACACAGGCAGGACAGCCTTTGTTTCTGTATCCGGTTGTCCTGCCTGCAGATATGCAGGGCACCTGTCAACAACCTCCAACTAAGAGGCCATACAGGAGGACTGTGCAGGCAAACACCTGCAAAAAATGTGGCCTCTTCCGCACAGCAGAGACTGGACACAGCCACTTCCGTGGAAAGGTCTACTGCCCACAGTTCGAGACCCTCACAAAGGACCAGTGGTTGGAGGAAATGAGGAGGAGCTCAAAATAAGTACTTTGTAAATAATTGTGTATATAGTTTTGGTTTTCTTTTTTAGTTGTGTTATTTAAGTGTTAAAGGTAAAAAGTTGCACTTGTTTACTTATGTTAATAAGCACTTTGTAAATAACTGTATATAATAGTTTTGGTTTTCTTTTTTAGTTGTGTTATTTAAGTGTTAAAGGTAAAAAGTTACACTTGTTTACTTATGTTAATAAGCACTGGAAATAACTTTATACAAATAGTTTTGTTTTTCTTTTTTAGTTGTGTTATTTAAGTGTTAAAGGTAAAAAGTTGCACTTGTTTACTTATGTTAATAAGCACTTTGTAAATAACTGTATATAATAGTTTTGTTTTTCTTTTTTAGTTGTGTTATTTAAGTGTTAAAGGTAAAAAGTTACACTTGTTTACTTATGTTAATAAGCACTGGAAATAACTTTATACAAATAGTTTTGTTTTTCTTTTTTAGTTGTGTTATTTAAGTGTTAAAGGTAAAAAGTTACACTTGTTTACTTATGTTAATAAGCACTGGAAATAACTTTATACAAATAGTTTTGTTTTTCTTTTTTAGTTGTGTTATTTAAGTGTTAAAGGTAAAAGTTACACTTGTTTACTTATGTTAATAAGCACTGGAAATAACTTTATACAAATAGTTTTGTTTTTTCTTTTTTAGTTGTGTTATTTAAGTGTTAAAGGTAAAATGTTACACTTGTTTACTTATGTTAATAAGCACTGGAAATAACTTTATACAAATAGTTTTGGTTTTCTTTTTTAGTTGTGTTATTTAAGTGTTAAAGGTAAAAAGTTACACTTGTTTACTTATGTTAATAAGCACTGGAAATAACTTTATACAAATAGTTTTAGTTTTCTTTTTTAGTTGTGTTATTTAAGTGTTAAAGGTAAAAAGTTGTATTTGTTATTTTAATAAGCACTTTGTAAATAACTATATAGTTAGTTATGGTTTTCTCATATTTTGAATAAATCTAAATGTTTGTTTTTTTAGATTCTTATAGTGTGAATATTTAATTTATTTTCTGAGAAAACAGTTTTTCATTGTTCTTAATAACATTGTAAAATAAACGAAGTGTGAACTGAATATTGCTTATATTTATTTATTTATGTTAATTTTGCAAATGAATTTGCAACTAGTAAGACAGATAACACGCATAGATATGACAAGATGTGTGTATAATGACTTTTCTATACAATGTGTTTCAGGAGTTACAAAGAGTCTTTATTGGGTTCATTAATTCTTAATGGGGGGTCAGCCATCAGGAACTTGTTGCTCGTCATCTCTTCATGGTCCTCAGGTCCTTCCTCAAGGAAGACAGAAAAAAAGGAATAGAAAATATCAATATTATATATAACTTATAAAATATTACAATTAAAGGCAGAATTCTTTTAATAAATTATTTCAAAATATTTCTTTACCAGTTAAGTTGTCCAATTTTGGATATAACATGTCTGTCCATAAAAGTACCCTTTCTATGAGAAAATAGCAGTTTATTTTACATAAATGAACTATTTACAAAGGACTTTGTAAATAACTGCATTATTAGTTTTGGTTTTCTCATATTTTAAATTAATCTGAATGTTTTTTTTGTTTGTTTTAGTTTTTAGATACTTATAGTTTGCTCATTTAATTTAGTTTCTGAAAAAAAACTTTTTATTGTACTTAACATTGACAAAACATAAATACAGTTTGAACTGATTATTGTTGTGGCTATGATTGAAGAATTATGCAAATGAATTTGCAAGTAGTAAGAAAGAACACATGCACAGATTAGATTTATTTATTTATTTTTTATTAGACAGATGTGTGTATAATGATTATTCTATACAATGTATTTACAGGAGTTAAAAAGGGTCTTTACTGGGTTAATAAATTCTCAAATGGGGGGTCAGCCATCGGGAACTCCTTGCTCTTCATCTCTTCATGTTCCTCAGATCCTTCCTTAAGGAAGACAGAAATAAAGGAAAAGAAAATATCAATAACATTAAATATAATATATGCAATTTTAGAACTAAAGGCAGAATAATTTGAATAGATTGGTAAATAAATATTTTTAAAAAATAATTAAGTGGTCCAGTTTTGGATATAACAAGCGTGTGTCCATAAAAGTACCATTAAAATAGCAGTTTATTTCACATGAATGAACTGTGTCATATGACGTATTTCACAGGAATGAACTGTGTCATATGACGGAGATCATGTCATGTGATCTTCCATGCCGGCTACAATGCCCAGTCGCAAGTTCGCATCCCGTTCACTTCACGCAGATATAGGTCTATACTTCTAAAACGTTCCCATTTGTGATTAGGTTACTGAATATATGCCTATTATGAGGAGAATTGCATAAATCATCTCATCTTTTTCTCCCTTTTCTCTCCCTTTCTCCTCTTTCCCTTCTCCCCGCCTTTTCCCCCTTCTTCCCCAACTTAGCTGGCCGATTGTTCCCCAGCTTGAACGCAGCGCCTTGGACCGCTCGGCCATCCTGACTTTGCCAACCTCTTCACCCCACTGTCAGCCACGGTCATGACCTTTCCACCAAGCCTGTTGGAAGACACAGAGACAGACTTCTGGCCTCTCTTGTTTTCACATCTTCATGAAAAGGCTTCAGGCTTGTCTTGAAAACCACAGGTGGGTGACAGGAACATCCATCTTTCCCAAAGCTCTAACATGTCTTTTATAGCCAAATACCCCCAGCAACGTGCTCAGGGTCCCTGCTGCAGTGCTTAGCGAGCCTAAAATTGTCTCCAGCTGCCATGGAGGGAGGCCTTGGGGCCCTCTTCAAGGGAATTGTTCAATGGAGCCCACCCAGAAGAGGGAGTCAATGGATAGTCCACAAGGCCCCTAATAAACCCAACTTTTCTTATCTTCAGGATCTCCTGCAATGAGAAAACCCACTGTCCAAACTTTGACTAGACTTTCTGGAAGCCTCACACGGCTATGCATTCAGACAATATCTATTGCGGTGTTTTCTGATAGGGGATTCTGTAATTCTATCCATTTGCAGCTGACTGCTTACCACCGATGTTATACTGAAGTGGCAGTTACAAGAGAGTTGATGCTGTTAAGAATACTCATCCAGTCAGAGATGACAGCCAGTCTGGCGTTGTGGAGGCAGTTTTAGCACATGTTCCAAATTGATTTGGTTGTACAGGAGGGTAAGTTTCAGCAGACAAGCTTGAAATGTGGTCTGTGTAAAGTATGGCACTGTACGAGTCATTAGATTGAGTTGTGTGGACAAGGACAAGTTCATGTGCAAGAGCAGTGACCCCCTTCCCTTGCACACCACAGTACTCTTTGTTTGAATGAAGCAACAATACTGTTTCTGCTCGGTTTCGAGCCGAGGACCTTTCGCGTGTTAGGCGAATGTGATGACCACTACACTACAGAAACCTGCTGAGGGCCAGTCTTCTAAAGAAAGATGACAAGCAAATTTGCAGGGAAGTACTTGCCATAAGAAACGTTAAAGGAATAGGATACAGGGATGGGCCATAGTGGTATATACCTACAAAAGAACAAGCTTTCTGTCGGGAGTGGGATTCGAACCCACGCCTCCAGGAGGAGACTGCGACCTGAACGCCAGCTGCCGAAGACTCGGCCGGGCGAAATGTTGAAAAATGTTGAAGCTAGGCCAATCACGTTGGAGAAATGTTGAAAATGTTCAACCAAAGGGCCAATCGCGTTTCAGGAATGTTGAACAATGTTGAAGTCGAGAGCCAATCACGTTCGAGAATTTTTGAAATTGAGCTTGGAGTTGACGTGTGACTCTTCGTAGTAGTAGCGGCGGCGAGAGCGGAGATACGTTAGCGGATTTGTTGGATATTTTTACATATTGTGAAGAGAACTTTGAGTTTTGAGGGAAATGGTAAGTATCTGCATATTCGTGACAATGTGCGTGATGTATTTCAATATATAAAATAACTTGTTTACGGCTATTACACCGATGTTGTTGTCGGATTTAGCATAGGGTTCATTCAGTCTGTTTCTCGCCATTGAAAACGAACTTATTATTTCACTGAAATTACCTACTACAATTCATAATTTCTTCGCTAAGCTAAGTTGTACGTTGGTGTGTAAAAAATGTTTTTACACGCGTATTACACCAACGTTACGGGACGACATCGCTACGATTTCAGTTACGTCCCCTTTTTCTTTTCCTCGTCGAAAATAAGGCGGAAAAGTTGGAGGTCATAATTGTTTTATTAGTACTGATCCGACTCGCATTCTGATCAGTATGATGATCAATATATATTGTTAGTCAGCGATCGTCAAGCCAAGTGAAACCGTAAAAGTGGTTCGGGTTTAAATCAGCAGCAGGGCAGCTGAAAAAAAAAACATTGCTCAGACAAAGCTGAAGCCCACACCAGCCTAAAGACAAAGTAAATACGATATAAAATACAGTCTTAGTAATATGCAACTCTTAAATAGCTGGGCTGTTTGACAGAGATGATCATCATGAAACCTCGTTTACACTGATTACAAATCTAAAATATCATTTATCGAGCTCAGTAATCTGTACATATTTTGGGAATATTTTGTATATTCATTATTTTAAAAAATCGGCCTATTTATTGAGCACAGTGCCTATTTCATGTCATTATTGATTTGTTGTTTTGATACATGTTTAATAAGCTCTTGTGCTATTACCATTCATTTCTAAATTATTTTCAACCAAAGGCATCCAAATCCCACAAAGCAATGCCAGACACTGTCTGGATGGCACGCCTGAGGAGCTTTGCCACCACAGGATCGTGGCCTGCTGGTGAGGGCAACAGGCCTGCCCCCAGACAGAAGAGGTGGTACGAGCTGTATCAAAGGGTATGTGTCTATTTAATAGGTGTTTACTTTTATGGCTCATTTGATACCAAATTCAATAACATAATCTGGGTTTTGACACATTAATAGAAATGTAATTGCATAGGAATTCTTGTAAGATTTCTGTAACCACACACATAATTGAATGACATGAATTTGAATCTGCAACTGCTTTTTTTTAGATTGAGAAATGTCCAATGATGCAGCATGGGCAGAGGTCATTGTTTGGTGCTGTGATGAAGTGTGTGTGTGGATTCCACATCCAGAAGGTAAGGCAAACATGTTAGTTTTTTTAGTATGGTAAAAAATATCTCCTCATAAACTGACCAGAAAATATCTGCTTTATTATGAAACAGCAGCCATCTCCTGCTACCCAGGTGACTCCACCATCAGGTGCTTCCCAGGGGCCTTCATCACCACCAGTCTCAGCTGCAGGTGCTGCTCCGGCGGGTCCATCACCACTGGCCTCAGCTACCGGTGCTGCTCGGGTGGGTCCATCGCCACCGACCTCACCTGCAGGTGCTGCTCCAGCGGGTCCATCACCACCGACCTCAGCTGCAAGCAACAGGCAGCGACCACCACTGACTTTGTCCATGGTATTAGTTTAGTTGTAAATGCTCTTAAATTAACTCTGAAATATGTCTCTTTTTTTGGAAAATGGCCTTTCATTATACAGTCCTTTGCTTCTTACCTTTCAGTTTACCAAATCCAGATTTGGTGGCTCTCATATTGCAGCTGCAAAGCCAAATCTTGCCCTGGCCAGGAAAGTGACTCAGGTAAATTGTGATGAAAAATCAACTGAATAAAATTGGGTTGTTAATGCAAATTACTTAAGACTCTTTTTTTTTACAGAAACAAGTCACAGAAGGCCAGGAGATAACTGGTTCAACACTCAGCCCTGCACCGGTCAGTCCTGCACCAGTCCGTCCTGCACCAGTCAGTCCTGCACCAGTCCGTCCTGCACCAGTCAGTCCTGCACCAGTCCGTCCTGCACCAGTCAGTCCTGCACCAGTCAGTCCTGCACCAGTCAGTCCTGCACCAGTCAGTCCTGCACCAGTCAGTCCTGCACCAGTCAGCCCTGCACCGGTCAGCACTGCTGTCTCAGTGAGTGTTTACCTTTTTAGTTTGAGCATCTTTTTCTAAATTTCTCCTTACAGCATGGAAGTGTTATTCTACAGACTTTAATATCTGATGAAAAAAATTTGTACAGGCTCCAGACCCACAAACAGAGGCACCGGCACCAGCTGTACCTCAGATACCAGGGATGGCTCCTTTGTTAGTAAGTAATCTAGCACAGTGTTATAGATATGTATATTTTTCTTCAGTGCATTTTACTGGAACAAAATAAGCTTATACATTGTTTTGTTTTTCTTCTGCAACTCTTCAGCTGCCACGTTTGTGGGCAGAGGGCTTCCCACCTGAAGACCATAGGTGGGTGTCAAAAGCCTTGTTTAGGACGGGGTCAAGCGGCAAATTGGAGCTTCAGGACAACTTGAAGCTGTGGTACTATCCACCTCAGCCAAGTGGTGTTTACAACCAGGCGCCTGCACCAGACCGCTTCTTTGCTCATCCACTACTTGTTTGGATGCCATACAAGTTGTGGAAAGTTAAGTTGGTCTGCCCCAATCCTGCTTGCGGTGGGCATCAGCTGACTGGAGCAGGGCTGCACAAGCGAGCACGACGGGTCCTGGATGTTGACCGGATGTACACCATGGTCACTGAGACGCTGACTTGTGCCAGGTGCAAAGCCTCGCACGTGTCCTGGAGCCAAGCTGTCCTCCAGCAGCTGGACTTGGCTCACAGGTCAGAATTTCGGGTCATCATGACTCAAAAGTGAGTAGTTTTTTTTTGTTTTTTTTTCCCCTCTCTCTCTTTTTTTCCATGTCTATTTAAATGTTGTACATTCTTACTGATGCTGTATATTTATCTGTGACAAAGGTATGCCTGTGACGTGCGGGTCATCAGGTTTCTGAGGGAGAGGGGCCTTGGGAACAGCCCAACGCGGGTCCTGAAACAGCTGAGGGAGAACCACACAGAAGAGTGGCTGCAGCGTGTGTCCCGGTACACAACAGAGTGCCTGGCTTTTCTTCAGCGCCCTGGACTGCTCCCGTTGAAGTTCCCTGAGCCTCCAAAGCCTGACGTTGTGCCCAGCTGCAAGTGGCTCTTGTCTGTCTACAGCCAGGACATTTTGACCAGGCTTGAGGACATCAAGGCCCACATTACAGCTACATATGGCACAATTATTAAAATGGATTCCACAAAAAAGGTTGAACAATCTTATTTCCTGCTAAATAGGCTTCTGTTAACCATTGACTGAATTTCAGTATTTTTCATACATGTTGTTTGCTCTGTTCATGTCTTGTGCTTCAGATCACTAAGAAGCTTGCTGGGACTGCCAAGGGGACGGCTCTCTGGCTCACCTCTGTGGGAAATGAGCATGGACAGATATTAATCAGTGTCCTAACTGCTCAAGAGGGCTCTGGCTTGGACAGGATGGCGAGTGACCTGGTGAGGAGGTATCAGCAGGCCGGTGTGGACCCTCCTCTTGCCCTGTATGTGGACTGTGGATGCTGTGCTGAGGCAGTGGAGACAACCAAGCTGCAGGCCAGATTCAGAGGGTGGCCAGGGCTTCTGGTGAGGCTGGATATCTGGCACTTCATGCGGAGGCTCGCCCTGGGATGCACCACTGATGCCCATCAGCTGTACCCACTGTTCATGTCACGAATCTCAGCGTGCATTTTTGAGTGGGATGCAGCTGATTTAGCACTGTTGTGTGAAGCCAAAGCCCAGCAGCTTCGGGCCCAGGGACTGCCCTGCACAGATGTGAACAGGCACCTGACCAGAGAGGAGTTGGCGCTCCACTGTCGGCGGAGGACACGGGGAGTGGACACCACAGTCAAGCTGCTGGAGGAGCTGTTCGCTGTTCTCATGGGGTCCCGTGGCAACGACTCTCTTGGTGTTCCTCTGTTGGATCAGGAGAGGATGGAGCACATCTGGCGGGTCCAGAAGAAACATGTAAAGTGCATCCAAGATCCACCAGGTGTTGCACTTTACACTAAAACCGGGGAGCTGACAAAGGGAGGTGTGCGGCTGCCAGTGTTTAGATGTGCCAGAGGATCGACTTCTCTTGAGTCTTTTCATCTCCATCTAAACCGCTTCATACCAGGTTCGTGTTGACTATTGACACCAAAACGTTTGTATTTATGCACGGTTGATGTGGTTCATCTGTTTGAGTCTGTTTGTAATATTTCTGTTCTGTAACATTTCATTGTACTTTAGGGAGCAGTGCCAACAGCCTGAACTTTCAGGTTTACCTGTTGGAAGGGTTGCATCGGTGGAACCAGGACCGGCGTGTCGCTGCCATGGCAACTGAGCAGTCTCCGTTGTGCTGCTACTCTGGTGATTTGTTGCATTCTGTCAACAAAAACTATGAGAAGCTGTTTGGCAGAAAGGTGGCACCAGAGTTCTGTCCACCCTCGTGTTACACAGGTAAGAGTTGCGTCAGTATTACCATGTCAAAAGAAAAGTGTGAGGCTGCATCTGTGATGTCTGACAACTCTTGTGCTATACTGTATCACCGTAAAACTGTGTTGCTTTGTAAAAAAAAAAAAAAATTATATGTTGTTACTGAGTACTGATATATATTTCCTTGCTTCTTTTTTTTTTTTTTTCCTTTTTCTCCTCCTGTTTTTGAGGTAGTATTCATGTGTGCCAACTATACACAAAACATTTAATGTAACGCAACATGTCCTGAGAAGGATTTGAGTAAGTAGATTACATTAATAGATAAAGTAAACCAGCAGTCAACATGAGCACAAGTATAGAATTATGCAGTTGCTGCTGGAAAACAGGAGGTAACATTCATTTTTAAAGGATTAAATGTTACTTTTGGGATCTTTATGAAGTTTTACAGTTGACACATAGCTGAGCTCATTTGTTAATGTGTATGCATTGTGTGATTCTTACAGCTGACTACTTTTTACACATCCCTGTCTGTATTGTGCCTGATTTATTTTGTCTAATCTCAGGGGAGCTCATAGGAGTCCAGTACCTGTTCCGGCAGACTGGTCAGGCACTCCAGGACATGAACCCCGACGCAGAGGAGACCGCCCGCTTAGTCGAGGAGCATGATGTTGTGGTTGAAGAGGAAGATGAGGGCTTTTCTGACCTCATAAACGACCCCACAGTGCTGGATATGGAGGTTCAACATGCTCCCAGCACCACCTCCACCCTGCCTCCCAGCTCCAGGCTGCCTCCCAGCTCCAGCTCCACCCTGCCTCCCAGCTCCAGGCTGCCTCCCAGCTCCAGGCTGCCTTCCAGCTCCACCTCCACCCTGTCTCCCAGCTCCACCTCCACCCTGTCTCTCCAGCTCCAGGCTGCCTCCCAGCTCCACCTCCACCCTGCCTCCCAGCTCCAGGCTGCCTCCCAGCACCAGCTCCACCCTGCCTCCCAGCACCACCTCCAGGCTGCCTCCCAGCTCCACCTCCACCCTGCCTCCCAGCCTCCAGGCTGCCTCCCAGCTCCAGGCTGCCTCCCAGCTCCAGGCTGCCTCCCAGCACCACCTCCAGGCTGCCTCCCAGCACCACCTCCACCCTGCCTCCCAGCACCAGCTCCACCTTGCCTCCCAGCACCACCTCCAGGCTGCCTCCCAGCACCACCTCCACCCTGCCTCCCAGCACCACCTCCAGGCTGCCTCCCAGCACCACCTCCACCCTGCCTCCCAGCTCCAGGCTGCCTCCAGGCTGCCTCCCAGCACCAGCTCCACCTCCAGGCTGCCTCCCAGCACCAGCTCCAGGCTGCCTCCCAGCACCACCTCCAGGCTGCCTCCCAGCTCCACCTCCACCCTGTCTCCCAGCTCCAGCTCCAGGCTGCCTCCCAGCTCCTCATCCCTGCTGTCCCCGGACATATTTCAAGGTGGTGACGCTGAGGAAACCATGGTCAGTAACAGTTATTTGTTCCTCTATGTTCATTTTGTTGAAACTACAGCATCATTAAGGTGTTGTTAAAGGTTTCAAACGATCATTTTCTGTTTCCTGTTTAATGATATTTAGGCTGTTGATGACCAGAATGTGCCTGGATACCAGCACGTGGACACGCTCGCTGAATACCTGGTCGGTCTTCGGGAGCAGACCTCTTTGTGTCTCAGCAACACACAGGCAGACCACATCATCGAGCTCTGGCAGAGGCTGGATGAAGGAGACAAGCAGCGGGTTGTGTATGCAGCGCGACACCAAGAGAGAGTTTTAGATGGGCGCTTCCGAGTCCCAAAGAAGCCCTCAGTCACTCCAGGTGTGGAGAGCACAACCCGCTGCGTGCTAGGAGCAAGCAGTGCACCTGCACAGTGGCCTGACTGCTGCAGGTTGGTGGAGGCTGTGTTTATCAGGCTGTGTGGTCTGCACACAGCCCCAAAAAGAAAGGGCAAGGGAGCACAATCAAGGTGGTCCTTGATCATTACAGACTACCGTAAGATCAGGGACCTGGTTGTCTCCAATGCCCGTGTGATGCAGGGTACAAACATACAGCTTGTGGAGGTCAACCAAAACACCCTGATACAGTGGCACAATGGCAGGCAGAAGAAGCAGGAGCTCGCCGTGTTGCTTCAGGGGACTGCTGTTTCCTCTGAGATTCCAGTCTCTGAGGAACCACTGATGGAAGCCAGAGTGCTGCCCTCTTATCCTGTGCCAGTGCAGCATGAACATCAGTACAGACTACCTGAGAGTACAGCTGGCCAGGCTAAACAGAGGCAGGTAGCACGCGCCATCCTGCCTAAAGCTTCTGCTAAAAGGCAGGGGCATAGTTCAGCAGCAACCCTCCCAGCTCCAGCACCATTCTTCCCAGTTCCAGCACCAACCCTCACTGAAAAAAATGATACTTTGAACCAACCTAAAAAAATTAGTGTAATTTGTTACAGCTAAATATATTAGTTTTTCTTAAAGTACAATTTCGATTCAAAGTAACTCTTAATTTTGATTGAATAAGAATTAAAATATTAACTTATTACTGATAAATAAATTTACATTGAATCAAACCAAAAAAGCAATTTGAACTGAAGACAGAAGTCAATTTTTCCATCGATACAACTTTATTTTTTACATTGATACAACTTCATTTTTCACATCAATACAACTTCATTTTTCACATCAATACAAGTTCATTTAAAACTATAAGTGCAAAGTACATTTATTCTTTGGACTTACCTAACTAAATTGCATGTAACAAATTTACAGCAATTTAATTAATTTTCTTCAACTTAATTTTTTACTTTGTACATACCTAATAGTTTTCAGTAAGTTCAAAGTACATTTATTCTTTGGACATACTTAACTAAATTGCATGTAACAAAATTACAGCAATTTAATTAATTTTCTTCAACTTAATTTTTTACTTTGTACATACCTAATAGTTTTCAGTAAGTTCAAAGTACATTTATTCTTTGGACATACTTAACTAAATTGCATGTAACAAAATTACAGCAATTTAATTAATTTTCTTCAACTTAATTTTTTACTTTGTACATACCTAATAGTTTTCAGTAAGTTCAAAGTACATTTATTCTTTGGACATACTTAATTTATTTGCTGTAATTTTGTTACATGCAATTTAATTAAGTAAGTCCAAAGAATAAATGTACTTTGAACTTATTTAAAACTATTAGGTAGTATCAAAGTTTTTTTTCCCCAACTTAAAATTTTAAGTTCATCTAATAAAGTAGCATTTCTAATTATTTTTGAAGGTTGATTTCTAAAGTCTAAATCTAAAATGTAACTTAACAAAATGACATTTCTTCCCCTCACTTTTGATATTAGCAAAGACAAACATTCAATTTATGAAGAATATTCACTGAATGACTTTCATTCCCCCAACTTTCATATAATAGAGTTCCACAACGACTAAGCCAAAAAGGTCCATAAAAGTCCACAAAAACTTGTCAATATTCCTCCATACTGCTCATCCAATGTAATCCAAGTTTCCTGAGTGGGTAGCGTCCAGAATTTATTCGAAATGACATGATTTGGTATATTTCTAAAGCTTACCACGTCTAGCTTCCGCAAAGCGAGCCATTGCATGTTCACGACACTGCGGAAGCCGCGACGTTCAGAGCCTATTCTGCTGGTAATGCAAGCATAGAAGAAGAAATTCACTGTTTACATTGTGCTAAGAGCGAATGAGCTGCGGACAAACGGAACACACACAAGAGGAGTTGGCCATTGATATAAATCAAAGAAAGAAAGAAAAAAAGAAAAAAAATAAGAACGCGTAATCTCGTCTGCCACGGCTTCCGTGGTGTCGTGAACTCGCAAGGGCGCACTTCGCAGCAGCTAGATGTTCTGCTGTGTAAGCTTTAAAAACATACTAAATGATGTTTCCAGTAAATTCTGGATGCTACCCACTCAGGACACTTGGATTACATTGGACGAGCAGTATGGAGGAATATTGACAAGTTTTTGTGGACTTTTATGGACCTTTTTGGTTCAGTTGCTGTTTAACTCCATTATACAAAAGTTGGGGGAAAACGAAAACCTGTCCGATCTCCGGCAACATTTGAGATAATAAAAAGTGCTCCAGAGTCTTGCTCACAATGAGGGTGAGTAGAAGATGAATGCACATCATTCTATGGCTGTACTATTCCTTTAAGTTTCTAAAAAGTTAATTAAAGCAGAACTCAGTAACTTCAGTTTGGGGATTTGTTTCAGGTCTACCAAGGAGAGAGTTGCAAGTGCCGCTTACAAGCCAGAGATACAGGATACGGGGGGGGGGGGTTATATCATGAATTATTCCATAAACACTTTGTTTAGCCCCACAGAGATTCTTAAAAGGCATTATTTGAGGTGAAAAAGTTACTGAGTTCTGAGTCCAATAAAATTCAGAAAGTTGGTTCAACATCATCACTAGCCAGTAACTGCTGGAATTTATCACTGTCAAGTCCATTTTCAAAGTTTCTGTTCTCACAAAGATGTTTCCATTAAAGAAAAAAAAACCTGGTGAACAAAGACAAAACCGAGAGTGGGAATTAAACTCTCAGAATAATGTTTTTCTTAAATCTAAAATCTACACAAAACACCATGCTTGTGAGAGTGATTCATGAAGAACTTCTACACCTTCAAAAATGATCTTGATGTCTTGGAGGCTGCAGAGTCCTCTTCTCTTCTGATGTCAGACACTGCCAATGTCCATTGCTGAATCTCCGTTTCACCATCATCTTCTGACCAACCTGTTAAAAGAAATTAATTACAAAGTCGCTCTACTAAAAGCAGTTTATGGTTCAAAACTGAATCCACATCACTCAAATCTGAAAACTTTAGTTCCTGGTGATAGAAGATGTGATGACTAGGTGTGGGCTGATTCACTAAATAAAGAAAAAATAAAAGATGCATCATGATGCGACACGCGTTCAACCCCTATCGTTCATTCATAAATCCAAAGTGTTGATTACTATTCTTAACAATTAAATGACCGGAACACAATAACAAAGTGCAGCAGTGGCTGCGTTTACATGGAGACTTTTTTTCCCTTTCGGAATGAAATTATTCTGATCGATGATTTCACGGCAGCTGTTTACATGTGAACTAATTAGGGATGCACCGATGCATCGGCTGGACATCGGTATCGGCCGATGTTTGCCTTGTTAACTGCCATCGGCCAATAAAAATGACATTCGCCGATGGCAGTGGCCGATTATTATATAGCATATATATATATATATATATATATATAATGATTTACATGTGTCATCAACGCTGTGCTTAAGAAAAACTCTTTTTACCCCCTCTTTTTTGGGCGGGTGGGGGAGATACTGGTAGAAGGCATCCGCGCACTTTCCTCAGTAGAGAAACAAAGATGGCGGCAGTCGTGTGCCAATATTTTACCGTTTCAGAAAAAGATCAGCGTTACGCAGTTTGCAGTACATGCTCCACAAATATTTTTTATTGGGCCATGAAAATAATCGTCTCATTGAGTATGTTTTTGTTTATTAGGCTAAAACCACTCAATTTTGTTGGGCAATATACTGAAGCATTCTTTTTGTGACTATCAGTCCCAGGTTTTTGAAAAGTTTTCAGAAGAGCTTGTTATAACTAATGTCAACCACAAAGTGACATTAAAGGTTGTTTCTGTTTCATAAATTGGTCTGATTGAATTTGTGCTCATTGAAGGATAGACTGATGAAGAGCTGAAAGACTTGTAAATTTCTGTGGCAAAAAGGGAGTAATAAATAAAAATAGAAAACATCGGCCAAGTTGTTATGTTAAACATCGGTATCGGCCCAGACTTTCTCAATCGGTGCATCCCTAGAACTAATACATTCTGATCTGGCGTGTACATGCGCCAATATTTGTTCAGAATAATCCTGTCCGACATGCGCAGAATGATGTTACATCTTGTTATTTATTAAGACAGAGGTATACAAACAGCTAATCGTCACAGTCGTTGTGGCTTCTGCAGGACTTTAATCAAGCAGCAGCTGATACTCAGGCGCTCCTACTGGAAACAACCAAGAGAAAACGGCGTAGAGACAGAATTTGAGTAAAAAACAAACTCTGTTGCTGTCCAGGGAATTACGTTGTTCCCAGCCATCTGTCAAAGTGAGAAAATGTCACTTGTAGCACGTTGACGTCTTGAAGCATGCGCAGTAAGAGCGCAACCTCACAACTTTCCGATTCAGCGTTTACATGACACCCCGTTCGGTTTGGGGAAAGGAATAGTCTACCCCTGTGAAACCAAATGAAAATTCATTCGGTTCGGCACATCTCATTCGGAAAGAGGCGTTACATGGATCATTTTCATTCCGAAAGAGCTTTTAAACCGAAAGCGATCGGTATATTTGGGTCCATGTAAACCCAGCTACTGACCCAAATATACCGATTGCTTTTGATTTAAAAGCTCTTTCGGAATGAAAACAATCCATGTAAAACACCTCTTTCCGAATGAAAAGTGCTGAACCGAATAAAATTTTAATTCGGTTTCACGGGGCTAGACTATTCATTTCCCCAAATCGAATAAGGTATCATGTAAACGTTGAATCGAAACGTTGTGAGATTGCACTCTTACAGCGCATTCTTCGACGAGAAGTAAACATGCAACGAGTGACGTTTCTTCACTTTGACAGATGGCTGTGAACAACAGAATTCCCTGGACAGCAACAGATATTTTTTTTACTCAAACGCTGTCTCTACACCTTTTTCTCTTGGTTGTCAGCAGCAGGAGCGCATGAGTATCAGCTGCTGCTGAATTAAAGTCCTCCAGAAACCACGACAACCATGACGATCAGTTTTTAGACCTCTGTCTTCATTTTGGATAAATATAAATGCGTAAAATTAATGTAGCTTTATGAGCGGACATTAGAAGGACGACGAGTGGTTGGTCTCAAACAACCATTCTATTACTCAAAACCAGTTACTGTTGGCTGTAAGTAGGCTACACTAAAACAACAACGAACCTGTCCACTAGTCTCATGACTGCCCTTGTCATTTATACACCATCAGAGCAAAGAACCTTTTTATTCTTCCTGGTCAGCTGTCAGCATGAGCGGCAGCTGCAGGAAGCGTTCATGGACAGTCTGAAATCGCAGAACTTTACCTTAAAAGGGGAACTTCGTTTTTATTTTATCTGGACCTATTTTCTAGCATGAATGCGTTCATTTACTCACCCAGACAGTTTTGGTGCAACTTGAATTCCTTCGGGAGATATTTAGATCCACTCCAGATCAGCGTATGTCCAATATAATGGCAGTGATGGGGCAAACGCGTCCAGCCTCTAAATAATCATTATCCGCCACAAACTCCTTCATTTCACCAATGTTTTGTTACCAAACATTATTCGGACCCCTGTGAGCTCGAAGTGGCTTTTTCATGGGGATTTGTCCTTATTTACAGACGTTTACTTGTTATGGTGTCGCATAATGATGACGTTATCAAAGCCGGCGCTGTAAAAAGTTTGTAAATAAAGGACGAATCACCATGAAAAAGCTTCTTCGAGCTCACAGGGGTCCGACTAAAGTTTCATAACAAAACATTGGTGAAATGAAGGAGTTTGTGGCAAATAATGTCTTAATTAGAGGCTGGACGCGTTTGCCCCATCACTGCCATTATCAGACATACGCTGATCTGGAGTGGATCTAAATATCTCCCGAAGGAATTCAAGTTGCACCAAAAATGTCTGGGTGAGTAAATTAACATATTTCATGCTAGAAAATAGGTCCAGATTGAAAAAAAAAAAAAAAAAGAATTCCCCCTTTAAACATTAGGCCACTTGATCATGAAAGTAAATTTGAAATGATGACTGGTCCCAGTAGGGATGGGTAGCTACCGGAACCCAGTATCAGAATTGCGGACAGCAGTGCATGTTAAATTGGGGATCACAGCTCAAAAAGGTTGAGAACCACTGTCCGAGAGTGTAATACTTCTTGTATTAACAGGTGTATTTAAAGGCCTCCTTCCACCGAAAACCCGTTTAACTTGCTCCTTCTGAAATACGGAGGGTTTCCCCTTGTTTACTTACAGATGCTGACTTGCTAGCGTTGCGTTGCCCCCAGTCGGCTGTGCTTTCTCATCACAGAAACAATACGAAGAAAAGAGCGAATCGGGAACAGCCTCGCACTTCTACGTCACATTGCAAACAGCGTATCCCACGTGGGGTTTCTATCTGTCCATTGGAAGGCAGGTAACCCTCCACTACACACTAGAAGTGGAGACAGCACGACTGTAGCTTCGGAGTTGAGAAGCTAATTAGCTAACTGTTTGTTAGCATGGCGGAACAAACTTGTTTGTCGGCTCTATTTCCTGTCTGTAACAAAATAAGAGCGTAGGGCGGAGCTTCCTTCATACACTGATGGGAGGCAGCCAATCAGACGGAAATTCATGAGAAGGACCCGGAAAAGCCTGCCGTTGGACCACAAGCCTCTCTTCTAGTATACAAATACAGCTGGATACAAAGATACCAGAAGGTTTTTTTAAACAGAAACGATGCAGAATGCATTCAATAATAATGGAGAACACAGGAATATTTATGAAATGACCATGGAAGTACAACTTTAAGCCTTAATTTTCATTCGCCAATTAAATAAATGTACCTGACGTGTTCAGCTCCCGGTCCTTGTGCAGGTGGGTTGCTCCGTCTGGGGCATCGGCACCAAGCACCAGTAGAATCTCGCCCTCGGTAGATAACACATTCAAATGTAACATGAAACACATTATCTTTGTTTTTCTACCAATACTTCACAAAAATGTTACCACTTCATAGAAACTATTAACGTGAACTTCACTTTCTGCACGTAATGGCCTTCAGTATGGATAAAAGAATTTCTAAAAGATATAACTAAAAACTGGTCACAATCAATGCTTTGGTATAAACAAAGATAAATGTTCCTTTTAAGACCCTTTTTATTTTGGCGTCTTAAACAAAGGCTGACAAAACAATTCATTGTGATTAATCACATTGTCAAACAAGAGATCAATTTATTCTTTAGTACTGCTATGTGCAGAAAATACATTAACTTGTTTTTTGTTTTTTTGTTTTTTTTACACAACTTAAAGGCTAAAATCAAGCCAGAAATCTGCGAGTTCTCCCGGACTCAAACCTGAATTTCAGCTTCACGCAGTTGTGAAGTCAGCCTGTGAGGACTGTATCAGCAACATTCTGGACTAAACTGACGCCGTCTGAAGGACTTTAAGGAGACATGTAAGGACGGGGTTTCAGTAGTCTAGTCTAGTGTTCTGAAGATAAATGCAGAACGGGCTTTATGCACAACTCCACTACTTCCTGTACTTAGCCTCCTGTCTTTCATTATTGCATGATTTGATTGATCTAGGTGTGCCTGACCTCAGTAAGCTACAACTGGATTAATCAGTTTGTCCAGGAATGAAAGACAGGAGGGAAAGGAGCTGGCTTAAATTCAGGAAGTAGTGGAGTTGTGTATAAAGCATATTCCTAGTGAGACACCTTTCATTTTAATTATGTTCTAGAAGTGATAAAAGTAATGTGATCAATCACGATTAATCTTTTTGACAGCTCTTAAAAAAAAAAAAAAAAAAAAGTCAAAACAAAATGAAAAAAATCAGTAATCCTCAAAATTATTCATAACCTTCAATTGAAGAAGGGAGAAAAACAGCCGTCAGTGAAATAAGTTAAAATTGACAAAAATATTGATAAAATTCTATGAAGATGACATTGATTTTGAATTGTGGTTCAAAAGGAATATTACAAATGAACAAAAAACAAGTAAACAAGCAGGATGGGGCTCCAAAGCAAACATTTTGGTGGGCAACATTTTGAGGCAATCACTGCATCGGGTGTTTTCTCTAATGTTCAAAAATGCTTCCTACACCTGTTGACAGATATTTTAGTCCACTGTTTGTGGGAAAGGTGCTCTAATGTGTCTGGAACAGTTTTTTTTATTAGTTGTTGTTTTTTTTGTTTGTTTTTTTTAAATGATCATTTCCCACCACAATTCAAAAGAAATATTTTATTTCACTGAATAATTCTGAAAATGTTTTATTTATTATTAGTTTCTTTAATTTCTTATTTTAATTACTATTGTGAATCTAGATTTTTCTTTAATTGTAGAGTATGAATAATTTTGAGGATGACTGTATATATACACACACACAATGTGTGTGTGTATATATCTCTATATATGGACTATCTATATAGATAGATAAAGAGAGAGGGCACGTTTAGTTTAATGAAATGCTTTGCCATCTATACAGTAATGTATGTCACAAGTATGCATATTACTTAAAACAATAAAATAGTTATTTAACATGCATTTCTATTTGGGGTTTATAAATCCTATTAAAACTTTAATTCACAACTTCATTATCTGACTTACCCAGTGACTTCATCAATATGGCTAAACGTGTGGCCTTTTCAGAGACACAGGAAACCTGATGACAAACAACAAGACCTTTATTTTTTTGGCATGGGAACCATATATTTAATCTCATCTGTCTTTCAGATATCAGAAACTCTGAATATTACTGTTAGAGAAACAGTGTATACTTAAAACTACCAAAACAAGTTGACAGAGGTTCATACTCAACACAGACAGGAACTGCAGGGTGTAAATGCTCACATCCAGGCTGTGGAGCATGTTTGTGCCCGTTCATAACGTGTCTAGTGAGATACAGCAGTGCTTATTTCACAGTACTGGAAATATGGTTTCTGATAAATATACTGTACTTTTCTTTCTACTCCAAAGGCTTCATGTCTTTTGCAGTAATGCAAATAACTAAAACAGCAATTTTCAATTGCAAAACAGAAAAAAAGAAATTCAGCTTCTGTGCCTCGTTCAGATTTGAGATCTGCTATCTGCCTGCATCTGTACAACTTCGTCCTCGTCAAACAACACATTCATATGCATGTCAGAAAATACTTATGTATTTAACGACTTTGTTCAAAAATGAAAATAATCGTTTTTCTCCGACAACTAAATGAACTTAACTTTGCACTTGTAATGGCGGCGGTAACGGAAGCGCTATCGAAGGAAAGTAAACCTTAAGCTGACGGCTGGGGGCACCAGTTCAAATATTTGTGTTATAACACGCCAAAGCCAATTCAACTATAAGTATTATCAAATGGCATTTTGATACGGGTTTGTTTGCTACCTTACAAATCTGCCATTTTTCAAAGCTAACGCTGTTTAAGCTAGCCAGAGACACATCCTTGCAAAATAGACGTAAGTCTGTAAAATAGCTTTTTTGTCCCATTAACATCCACAAATGCAAGTATATTACTTACCGTTTCAAGAAATGATAATGTAGGCCATCCTTTCCTTAAGAAAAATCGTGTTTCAGCCAACTTCAGGGAACGTCGCTGATTAGAACCGCGGCGATGCGACGTAATGGCGGCTGAATCGAAACTTAACAGCGCTGAGAAATGGGTGACGTCACATGGTCACGTGATATGAAACCATCGCTCTAAAGTAAATTTTTACTTCGGGATCAAGCGTTTCTATTAATTTTTTCCATGGGAAGTGATTTTTAATCTCGGGCAAAGTAAAATCAACAGTTTCAAAGCACAAATTCTGAGTTTCTATAATACCAGGGTAAAATTTCAATTTGACTTAATGACACGAATGATTCACTTTTATCAGTGCTCCCAGCTCCAGCAGCCTCAGCATCTGGACCTCCTTACCAGGTCCTCACACAGGCAGGACAGCCTTTGTTTCTGTATCCGGTTGTCCTGCCTGCAGATATGCAGGGCACCTGTCAACAACCTCCAACTAAGAGGCCATACAGGAGGACTGTGCAGGCAAACACCTGCAAAAAATGTGGCCTCTTCCGCACAGCAGAGACTGGACACAGCCACTTCTGTGGAAAGGTCTACTGCCCACAGTTCGAGACCCTCACAAAGGACCAGTGGTTGGAGGAAATGAGGAGGAGCTCAAAATAAGTACTTTGTAAATAATTGTGTATATAGTTTTGGTTTTCTTTTTTAGTTGTGTTATTTAAGTGTTAAAGGTAAAAAGTTGCACTTGTTTACTTATGTTAATAAGCACTTTGTAAATAACTGTATAATAGTTTTTGTTTTCTTTTTTAGTTGTGTTATTTAAGTGTTAAAGGTAATAAGTTACACTTGTTTACTTATGTTAATAAGCACTTTGTAAATAACTATAATAGTTTTGGTTTTCTTTTTTTAGTTGTGTTATATAAGTGTTGAAGGTAAAAAGTTGCACTTGTTTACTTATGTTAATAAGCACTTTGTAAATAACTGTATAATAGTTTTGGTTTTCTTTTTTAGTTGTGTTATTTAAGTGTTAAAGGTAATAAGTTACACTTGTTTACTTATGTTAATAAGCACTGGAAATAACTATACAAATAGTTTTAGTTTTCTTTTTTAGTTGTGTTATTTAAGTGTTAAAGGTAAAAAGTTGCACTTGTTTACTTATGTTAATAACCACTGGAAATAACTATACAAATAGTTTTAGTTTTCTTTTTTAGTTGTGCTATTTAACTGTTAAATGTAAAAAGTTGCACTTGTTTACTTAATTTAATAAGTACTTTGTAAATAACTGTATATAATAGTTTTGGTTTTCATTTTTAGTTGTGCTATTTAAGTGTTAAAGGTAAAAAGTTACACTTGTTTACTTCCTGTATGTTAATAAGCACTGGAAATAACTTTATACAAATAGTTTTAGCTTTCTTTTTTAGTTGTGTTATTTAAGTGTTAAAGGTAAAAAGTTGTATTTGTTATTTTAATAAGCAATTTGTAAATAACTATATAGTTAGTTATGGTTTTCTCATATTTTGAATAAATCTAAATGTTTGGTTTTTTAGATTCTTATAGTGTGAATATTTAATTTATTTTCTGAGAAAACACTGTTTTTCATTGTTCTTAACCCTCCCGCTCCCACGGCTAAGTCCAGGTCGTCAGGGACCCCCAGGTTAGTTTTAGTCCCTCTCCCGCTCCCACGGCTGAGTCCAGGTCGTTAGGGACCCCCAGGTTAGTTATAGTCCCTCCCGCTCCCATGGCTGAGTCCAGGTCGTCAGGGACCCCAGGTTAGTTACCCCTCCCGCTCCCATGGCTGAGTCCAGGTCGTCAGGGACTCCCTCCCGCTCCCATGGCTGAGTAAAGGTCGTCAGGGACCCCCAGGTTAGTTTTAGCACCCCTCCCGCTCCCACGGCTGAGTCCTGGTCGTCAGGGACCCTCTCCCGCTCCCATGGCTGAGTCCAGGTCGTCAGGGACCCCAGGTTAGTTACCCCTCCCGCTCCCATGGCTGAGTCCAGGTCGTCAGGGACTCCCTCCCGCTCCCATGGCTGAGTAAAGGTCGTCAGGGACCCCCAGGTTAGTTTTAGCACCCCTCCCGCTCCCACGGCTGAGTCCAGGTCGTCAGGGACCCTCTCCCGCTCCCATGGCTGAGTCCAGGTCGTCAGGGACTCCCTCCCGCTCCCACGGCTGAGTAAAGGTCGTCAGGGACCCCCAGGTTAGTTTTAGCACCCCTCCCGCTCCCACGGCTGAGTCCAGGTCGTCAGGGACCCTCTCCCGCTCCCATGGCTGAGTCCAGGTCGTCAGGGACTCCCTCCCGCTCCCACGGCTGAGTAAAGGTCGTCAGGGACCCACAGGTTAGTTTTAGCACCCCTCCCGCTCCCACGGCTGAGTCCAGGTCGTCAGGGACCCTCTCCCGCTCCCATGGCTGAGTCCAGGTCGTCAGGGACTCCCTCCCGCTCCCACGGCTGAGTCCAGGTCATCAGGGACTCCCTCCCGCTCCCACGGCTGAGTAAAGGTCGTCAGGGATCCCCAGGTTAGTTTTAGCACCCCTCCCGCTCCCACGGCTCAGTCCAGGTCGTCAGGGACCCCCAGGTTAGTTTTAGCGCATACTCTATGACACCACGTCCACCACATTCACTGCCACACACACACACACACACACACACACACACAGTCGGTACGGGGGGCCTGCATGAATTCCTCTGCTCTGTAAGAGGGAGGATGACGGTGAGGGGGAGTAGGACGATCTCCAGATGTGCTCTGAATGGAGGGGTGGGATTTCGAGGCATAACAAGGCACCAGCCGCTGTCCTTCTCCTCCTCTCCCAAACATAAATCTCCATCCACACTCCCACATTCCTCGACCCCCAAGTAACCGTAAAGGGCGGGCGTACGGAGCCCGTCGCTCCCAGGACCGGCTGATTAACTGCGGGGCGCGGTATGGACAGATCCCAAAAACAACTCAGTCACTCACTCTCTCTCTCCCTCCCTCTGAGTATCTATCTGTATTCGTCATGTCTCAAGCATTGAAACGCACAGACATTCACTGCCACACTGCCACACAGACACACACACATGCAAACACATGTCCTTGAAAGCTGGACATGAACCCCCCACATGAACCCACAGAACCAGTGGCCACGTGTTGCTATAATTATGACGATGGCGACTTGCGTCTCTACGCACGCTGTATCGACCACGGTGACGGGACCCGCAACAAAGGCCGGACCCCTCATACGAGTAACAGCGATGGCAACAGTAATAGTATCGCTGGCACCGCGGATTGTGGCAGGATCCATAACGATACTGGGAGGAGAACTAATAGCCACGGTGGTCAGGACCGCAAAGAAACTGAAGGAGACAGAGTGGAAGACAAAGAAGAAGCAGACGCAGGGGAAGACAAAGAAGACGAAGGAGAACAAGAAGCAGAAGCAGACGCAGGGGAAGAAGACGAAGCAGAAGAAGACAGAGAAGACGGAGAAGAAGAACACGAAGAAGAAGAAGAAGAAGAAGAAGGGGAAGAAGAAGGCCCAGGGACTAAGCAGGGACCGATTAAATCTAAAAATGGGAAGATTACATGGTACCGTTCTCCTTCCCAGGCCAGGCGGCAGGGAGGGGGCGGAGGAGGAGGAGGAGGAGAAGAAGAAGATGAAGAAGAAGAAGGAGAGGGTGGTGTCTTCTGGAGTAACGTTGGCGTTACCCATACACCACCCCCACAGCAGCACCGTTACCATTACGCTCTGGGGGGACAGGGCCCCACAGAGTATGCTAAAGCTCGCATCACTGACATTGCTTCGACTTTCCGCCTGTTTCTAACGGATGAGTTGGAACGGATCATCCTGAACGCAACCAACGCAGAGGGGCTGCGAAGGCACGGCCGTGGAGGAGAAGGAAGGGGGGGAGGGGAAGAAGAAGAAGAAGAAGGAGAAGGAGAAGAACAAGGAGGACAAAAAGACAAAAAAGGACACGACAATGAAGTAGATGATGGACAGGACCTGGATGATGGAGAAGAGGAAGTAGACATGGACAGAGTACATGATGATGATGATGATGATGATGAGGAGGAGGACGAAGACGGAGAAGGAGAAGAAGAAGAAGAAGAAGAAGAAGAGGACGAAGAAGAAGAAGAAGGACACGGAAGGAGAGGAGAGCGGAGGCCCGGGCAGAAGAAGACGAAGGAGAAGAAGAAGAAGAAGAAAAAGAAAAAGAAAAAGAAGGACAAGCAACAGGGGCGACGGACGGACTGTTGGAAAGACATGGATGCGGTGGATCTACGCGCGTACATGGGCTTGCTGATTCTGGCGGGTGTGTACAGATCACGCGGAGAAGCCGCAGCCAGACTGTGGCACACCGAGAGCGGCCGTTTAGTGTTTCGCGCGACAATGCCGTTGTACCGCTTCTACAGCTGTTCGTCCCTGCTGCGGTTCGACGATCGGGCCACCAGAGAAGTCAGACGCGCTTTGGACAAGCTCGCTGCCATCAGGGAGCTGTGGGACGCCTGGTCAGAGAGACTGCCTCTCCTCTACAACCCCGGTCCAGAGGTTACGGTGGACGAGCAGCTGGTTCCTTTCAGAGGTGTGTGTGTGTATACATAGATAGAGGAATTGTTAGATGATAGATGGTAATGACACATGTTTCTTTCTCCTCTCCTCTCTGCCTCTCCTATCCTCTCCTATCCTCTCCTCTCCTCTCTTCACCTCTCCTCGCCTCTCCTCTCCTCTCCTCCCGTCCTCTCCTCTCTTCACCTCTCCTCGCCTCTCCTCGCCCCTCCTCTCCTCTCTTCACCTCTCCTCGCCTATCCTCGCCCCTCCTCTCCTCTCTTCACCTCTCCTATCCTCTCCTCTCCTCTCCTCCCGTCCTCTCCTCTCTTCACCTCTCCTCGCCTCTCCTCGCCCCTCCTCTCCTCTCTTCACCTCTCCTCGCCTCTCCTCGCCCCTCCTCTCCTCTCTTCACCTCTCCTCGCCTATCCTCGCCCCTCCTCTCCTCTCTTCACCTCTCCTCGCCTCTCCTCGCCTCTCCTCTCCTCCCCTCTCCTGCAGGACGCTGTGCATTTCGGCAGTACATGCCTAGCAAGCCGGCAAGATACGGTATCAAGTCGTGGGTCGCCTGCGACGCACGGTCCAGCTACGCGTGGAAAATGCAAATATACACGGGCAGGAGGAGGAAAACGGCGGCGGGGGGGCCAGCCGAGGCCTTGTCCTCGTCTCCAGCAGAGAAAAACTTGGGCATGCGTGTGGTTTTGGACGTGACCGAAGGCTTGACGGGCAGGAACATCACGTGTGACAATTTCTTCACCTCATACGAACTCGCTCTGCGTCTTCTAGCTCCCGACTGTGGCAACACTTTGGTCGGAACAATGCGCAGAAACAAGCCCGAAATCCCACCCGCGCTGCTTGCAACCAAAGGACGGCCTGTGGCATCTTCTGCCTTTGCTTTCACGCGGGACGCGGCTATTGTCTCCTATGTGCCCAAAAAAAACAAGGTGGTGATATTACTCAGCACGCTGCATAGGGACAGGTGCAGCAGCAGCAGCGGCGCCAAGAAAAACAAAAGGAAAAAGAAAATGGAATAGGAAAACGAAAACGAAAACGAAAAGCAAACACGCACGACCACGACAGGGACGGGGACAACAACAGGACAGGGGTCCGTACCACGAGGGACGAGGGCAGGCAGAGGACAAAGGAGAAACCCGAGATTATTCTCCACTACAATCGTAACAAAGGCGGCGTGGATAAGCTGGACAAGGTTGTAGGAACATATAGCTGCCGAAGGATGACCGCGAGATGGCCGATGGCCGTCTTTCACAACATTCTCGACGTGTCAGCGTACAACGCGTTTGTCTTGTGGCGAGAAATCCATCCCGAATGGATGCCGCGCAGACGCAACAAAAGACGCTTCTTTCTAGAGCAGCTGGGACGTGCTCTGGTAGCCCCCCAGATCCAACGCAGATCTCACCTGCCCCGCGAACGCGTCTCCGCCACTATCGTGACGGCCGCTCGCTGCCGCGGTGCCCCCCCACATGCCGCCTCCGCTCATGCACTCCACAGGGATCCCCCCCCCCCCCCCCCCCCCCCCAGTGCATCATCGGACCGCGGCGGCACCCATTCCCAGGGAGATGGAGAACCTGAGCATCCGAATTCCGCTCCTGCCCCCGTACCCGCAGACAAACCCAGCGCCGTGGTGGTACAGAAGAGCAAACGGAAACGCTGTCAAATATGCCCGCCGAATAGGGACCGCAAAACACAAATTGTCTGCTATGCTTGTAAGAAATCTATCTGCAGAAGCTGTGCGCTGCTATACTGTCCCACATGCGGTCCTACATAGACACAGAGAGAAAGAAAGGACAGAAAGAAGGAAAGACAGAATGAAACAAAGAAAAATGGACAGAAAGAAAGAAAGAAAGACAAAAAAGGAAAGAAGAAACAAAGACAGGGTAAAGGAAAGTCAGACAGACAGAAAGGAAGAAGGATAGAAAGACGGAAGACCCCCCCCCCCCAACACACACATAATCAAGCCAGAGCAGAGCACAAGGGTTAAGGGACTTCAAGGACATCCAGCCATTTGTGTCAGATATTTTGAAGCTTGGAAACATATAAAACAGCTAAGAAAGCAGGTTCTCAGGACAGGGGTGGTCAAGAACAGCCTCTGTCAGACTGGCGGTCCCATAAGAGAACCATGAGAACCAGTGTTCAAGACGGTCACAATGTATAGCTTGATGAGTGTATAAATGATACTTACAAGGATAAAATCCACGACTGAGGATTTCCATGGTCACTGCATCCCAGAAGTCTCTGATGTTGACCTTCCCGTCATATGACTGAGGCGGATTTTGAACTTCGCTCACTAAGAAAAAGTAGGTGGACAAAACACTAAAATGAAGAACAAAAAAACTCAAAAATTTACAAGATAATTTTTTGTCAGGTCATGCATCATTAATGGCATTTCTTAAATTGATCAACAAATTAAATTCAAATATCAAGGCTTCTACCTGGCAGACTGAAAACACCTTTCTTATGTAGATCCATGATTACTGTAGCTGGGTGGTACCCACATGATACACAGGCATACAGATAGTCATGATCACTGAGGGCTTCAAAAGATAGATAAGCCTGTAGCACCCTCTCTTTTTTGGGGAAAGGCTGTTTCTCAGTTGCCTCAAACATCCCGATCACACGGCTAACTGCTGTATGGTTCTTGGAAAAGTGAAAAGCCAATATGAGCAAAATCTTGAAACAAAATTCAACAGCTGAATAAATAAATATCCTTCTGCTCTGGCCATCTAAATTAATCGTGTTTGATTATGCATATACAGTGTATCCTAACAAATGTAAGAACTTACTTGTGTTGCATTTCTCAAAATCAGGCACAAATGTACCGATAGCAGGATATGGTTATCGAAGTTGTGGATTCCATCTTCCCACTCCTGATAGCGGTACACCATAGAGCAACTGGGGCACGTTTTCTGGTATGTTGATATGCCCAAATGCAATTTCAATTTTATGAGCAAACACATTATTTAAATCGTGTTACAGTGACATCATTACATTTTTCTAACAATAGTATTCAAGTAGGCTACGGCTTGCATCCAGCAGTAACACTAACCTTCAACTACTCCAGAGCAGGTTAAGATCATTGCTTTGCAGGTGATCAGCTGGGGGGCACTGAGCACACTTCTTTCCTCACATTGCTTGCAAGTCACCTCCGATGGAACCAGGTGTTTGGGAAACCCAAATGAATGAGCATTTTTTGAGTTTTCAACCAAGGTATTAGGGAGCTCTGGTGGTATTTTTTTGTGGGACAAGATATATTTTAAAACCTTTTCAATGATCTTGTCATTAACTGGGCCATTTTCATCATCTGTATGAGTCACTTGGCTTTCAACTGATAAAGGGCTGTCTTCCGTAGTTTTAACTCTGCTGAACAGGTTTCCTTTTTTCTCAAAGAGGTGCCATTTGGCTACAGCCTTGTGAATGCATGGTTTTTTGTACAAAGTACAAGGGCAATGCCATGTGTTTTTCTTCTTGTCATATCCCACAACAACTCTACCAAGCCTGCTGTAATATGACACTGTTGGTTCATAAACTGAGACATGCAGCTTTGTCTGTGGTCCTCCAATGTTAAGAAGAACTGACAGGGGTGCATGATCCACTTTTGCATCTTCCTGTTTCTTCAAAAGCTCCTTTTTGCGTTTTTCTCCAAACCAGTGATTTTTCACCATTACATCTAGTTTCTCTTCAGTCAAAAGAGTATTTGACTCATTGACTGGAGGGCAGAAGGGCAAAGACAGAAGATGATGGCATTCAAATGGTAAGATACCACTTCGGAATGCAAAGTCTGCATTTAAACTGCACTGATCGACTTCACAAGATGACCTCTGTGTTTGTGACCATGTATTTTTGACAACATGGACTGGTGTTGAGTGACCATCAAAAGATTTCTCCACAGCAAAGATTCCTCTGGTAGTATCTACACATTGTGATCTAAGATAATGGTCCCCTGAAATTTTGTTCAAACAGTGTGAATGTTTTCTTCTTAGATGTTTTCTTAAATTTCTTTTCCTCATTTGCAAATTACACTGGTCACAAATTACTGTGTCTCGTTTTTTTTGTTGACCATGGGGAATGTCTGTAGAATTATTTCCAGGAAGACAGAGGGTTGGATGGACAGAGATCTCTGTAGCTTGTATTTCTTTGTTTGCTTGCTGCTCTGCTTCATGTTGCGAAGAATGTCCACCATCCTGCTGCGCAGAGTGTCCACCTTCCTGCTGTGGCTGATCCTCGCATTTTTCATAAGTTTAAGGCAATGTTCTAGACACTGCAAAGTCTGCATCTTGAATAGGTTTAGCAGCACTGTACCTGGTTTTGTAAATGCTGTTCTGATTGAGTCCTGGTTTAGTCCTGGTTTAGCCTGTACCTCGTTTTGTAAATGCTGTTCTGACTGAGTCCTGGTTTAGTCCTGGTTTAGCCTGTACCTGGTTTTGTAAATGCTGTTATGAATGAGTTCTGGTTTAGTCCTTGTTTAGCCTGTACCTGGTTTTGTACATGCTGTTATGAATGAGTACTGGTTTAGACCTGGTTTAACCTGTACCGGGTTTTGTAAATGCTGTTCTGAATGAGTCCTGGTTTAGTCCTGGTTTAGCCCATACCTGGTTTTGTAAATGCTGTTCTGAATGAGTCCTGGTTTAGTCCTGGTTTAGCCTGTACCTGATTTTGGGAATGCTGTTCTGACTGAGTCCTGGTTTAGTCCTGGTTTAGCCTGTACCTGGTTTTGTAAATGCTGTTCTGAATGATTTCTGGTTTAGTCCTGGTTTAGCCTGTACCAGGTTTTGTAAATGCTGTTATGAATGAGTCCTGGTTTAGTCCTGGTTTAACCTGTACCTGGTTTTGTGAATGCTGTTCTGAATGAGTCCTGGTTTAGCCTGTACCTGGTTTTGTAAATGCTGTTCTGACTGAGTCCTGGTTTAGTCCTGGTTTAGCCTGTACGTGGTTTTGTAAATGCTGTTATGAATGAGTCCTGGTTTTGTGCTGGTTTTTGTCCTGGTTTAGCCTGTACCTGGTTTTGTAAATGCTATTCTGAATGAGTCCTAGGTTAGTCCTGGTTTAGTACTGGTTTAGCCTGTACCTGGTTTTGTAAATGCTGTTCTGAATGAGTCCTGGTTTAGTCCTGGTTTAGCCTGTACCTGGTGTTGTAAATGCTGTTCTGACTGAGTCCTGGTTTAGTCCTGGTTTAGCCTGTACCTGGTTTTGTAAATGCTGTTCTGAATGAGTCCTGGTTTAGTCCTGGTTTAGCCTGTATCTGATTTTGTGAATGCTGTTCTGACTGAGTTATGGTTTAGTCCTGGTTTAGCCTGTACCTGGTTTTGTAAATGCTGTTCTGACTGAGTCCTGGTTTAGTCCTGGTTCAGCCTGTACCTGGTTTTGTAAATGCTGTTCTGAATGAGTCCTGGTTTAGTCCTGGTTTAGCCTGTACCTGGTTTTGTAAATGCTCTTCTGACTGAGTCCTGGTTTAGTCCTGGTTTATTCTGTACCTGGTTTTGTAAATGCTGTTCTGACTGAGTCCTGGTTTAGTCTTGGTTTAGCCTGTACCTGGTTTTGTAAATGCTGTTCTGAATGAGTCCTGGTTTAGTGCTGGTTTAGTACTGGTTTAGCCTGTAACTGGTTTTATAAATGCTGTTCTGAATTAGTCCTGGTTTACTCCTGGTTTAGCCTGTACCTGGTTTTGTAAATGCTGTTCTGACTGAGTTCTGGTTTAGTCCTGGTTTAGCCTGTACCTGGTTTTGTAAATGCTGTTCTGACTGAGTCCTGGTTTAGTCCTGGTTTAGTCTGTACCTGGTTTTGTAAATGCTGTTCTGACTGAGTCCTGGTTTAGTCCTGGTTTAGTACTGGTTTAGTACTGGTTTAGCCTGTACCTGGTTTTGTAAATGCTGTTCTGACTGAGTCCTGGTTTAGTCCTGGTTTATTCTGTACCTGGTTTTGTAAATGCTGTTCTGATTGAGTCCTGGTTTAGTCCTGGTTTAGTCCTGGTTTAGCCTGTACCTGGTTTTGTAAATACTGTTCTGAATGAGTCCTGGTTTAGTCCTTGTTTAGTCCTGGTTTAGCCTGTACCTGGTTTTGTGAATGCTGCTCTGAATGAGTCCTGGTTTAGTCCTGGTTTAGCCTGTACCAGGTTATGTAAATGCTGTTCTGACTGAGTCCTGGTTTAGTCCTGGTGTAGCCTGTACCTGGTTTTTTAAATGCTGTTCTGAATGAGTTCTGGTTTAGTCCTGGTTTAGCCTGTACCTGGTTTTGTAAATGCTGTTATGAATGAGTACTGGTTTAGTCCTGGTTTAACCTGTACCTGGTTTTGTAAATGCTGTTATGAATGAGTCCTGGTTTAGTCCTGGGTAGTCCTGGTTTAGCCTGTACCTGGTTTTGTAAATGCTGTTCTGACTGAGTCCTGGTTTAGTCCTGGTTTAACCTGTACCTGGTTTTGTGAATGCTGTTCTGAATGAGTCCTGGTTTAGCCTGTACCTGGTTTTGTAAATGCTGTTCTGACTGAGTCCTGGTTTAGTCCTGGTTTAGCCTGTACCTGGTTTTGTAAATGCTGCTATGAATGAGTCCTGGTTTAGTGCTGGTTTTGTCCTGGTTTAGCCTGTACCTGGTTTTGTAAATGCTATTCTGAATGAGTCCTAGGTTAGTCCTGGTTTTGTCCTGGTTTAGCCTGTACCTGGTTTTGTAAATGCTGTTCTGACTGAGTCCTGGTTTAGTCCTGGTTCAGCCTGTACCTGGTTTTGTAAATGCTGTTCTGAATGAGTCCTGGTTTAGTCCTAGTTTAGCCTGTACCTGGTTTTGTGAATGCTGTTCTGAATGAGTCCTGGTTTAGCCTGTACCTGGTTTTGTAAATGCTGTTCTGAACGAGTCCTGGTTTAGTCCTGGTTTAGCCTGTACCTGGTTTTGTAAATGCTGTTCTGAATGATTTCTGGTTTAGTCCTGGTTTAGCCTGTACCAGGTTTTGTAAATGCTGTTATGAATGAGTCCTGGTTTAGTCCTGGTTTAACCTGTACCTGGTTTTGTAAATGCTGTTCTGAATTAGTCCTGGTTTAGCCTGTACCTGGTTTTGTAAATGCTGTTCTGACTGAGTTCTGGTTTAGTCCTTGTTTAGCCTGTACCTGGTTTTGTAAATGCTATTCTGAATGAGTCCATGGTTTAGTCCTGGTTTTGTCCTGGTTTAGCCTGTACCTGGTTTTGTAAATGCTGTTCTGAATGAGTCCTGGTTTAGTCCTGGTTTTGCCTGTACCTGGTTTTGTAAATGCTGTTATGAATGAGTTCTGGTTTAGTCCTGGTTTAGCCTGTACCTGGTTTTGTACATGCTGTTATGAATGAGTACTGGTTTAGACCTGGTTAAACCTGTACCTGGATTTGTAAATGCTGTTCTGAATGAGTCCGGGTTTAGTCCTGGGTAGTCCTGGTTTAGCCTGTACCTGCTTTTGTAAATGCTGTTCTGACTGAGTCCTTGTTTAGTCCTGGTTTAGCCTGTACCTGGTTTTATAAATGCTGTTCTGAATGAGTCCTGGTTTAGTCCTGGTTTAGCCTATACCTGGTTTTGTAAATGCTGTTCTGAATGAGTCCTGGTTTAGTCCTGGTTTAGCCTGTATCTGATTTTGGGAATGCTGTTTTGAATGAGTCCTGGTTTAGTCCTGGTTTAACCTGTACCTGGTTTTGTGAATGCTGTTCTGAATGAGTCCTGGTTTAGCCTGTACCTGGTTTTGTAAATGCTATTCTGAATGAGTCCTAGGTTAGTCCTGGTTTTGTCCTGGTTTAGCCTGTACCTGGTTTTGTAAATGCTGTTCTGACTGAGTCCTGGTTTAGTCCTGGTTCAGCCTGTACCTGGTTTTGTAAATGCTGTTCTGAATGAGTCCTGGTTTAGTCCTAGTTTAGCCTGTACCTGGTTTTGTGAATGCTGTTCTGAATGAGTCCTGGTTTAGCCTGTACCTGGTTTTGTAAATGCTGTTCTGAATGAGTCCTGGATTAGTCCTGGTTTAGCCTGTACCTGGTTTTGTAAATGCTGTTCTGAAAGAGTCCTGGTTTAGTCCTGGTTTAGCCTGTACCTGGTTTTGTAAATGCTGTTCTGACTGAGTCCTGGTTTAGTCCTGGTTTAGGCTGTACCTGGTTTTGTAAATGCTGTTCTGACTGAGTCCTGGTTTAGTCCTGGTTTAGCCTGTACCTGGTTTTGTAAATGCTGTTATGAATGAGTTCTGGTTTAGTCCTGGTTTAGCCTGTACCTGGTTTTGTACATGCTGTTATGAATGAGTACTGGTTTAGACCTGGTTTAACCTGTACCTGGTTTTGTAAATGCTGTTCTGAATGAGTCCTGGTTTAGTCCTGGGTAGTCCTGGTTTAGCCTGTACCTGCTTTTGTAAATGCTGTACTGACTGAGTCCTGGTTTAGTCCTGGTTTAGCCTGTACCTGGTTTTGTAAATGCTGTTCTGAATGAGTCCTGGTTTAGTCCTGGTTTAGCCTATACCTGGTTTTGTAAATGCTGTTCTGAATGAGTCCTGGTTTAGTCCTGGTTTTGCCTGTACCTGGTTTTGTAAATGCTGTTCTGAATGAGTCCTGGTTTAGTCCTGGTTTAGCCTGTACCTGGTTTTGTAAATGCTGTTCTGAATGATTTCTGGTTTAGTCCTGGTTTAGCCTGTACCAGGTTTTGTAAATGCTGTTATGAATGAGTCCTGGTTTAGTCCTGGTTTAACCTGTACCTGGTTTTGTGAATGCTGTTCTGAATGAGTCCTGGTTTAGCCTGTACCTGGTTTTGTAAATGCTGTTCTGAATTAGTCCTGGTTTAGCCTGTGCCTGGTATTGTAAATGCTGTTCTAACTGAGTTCTGGTTTAGTCCTTGTTTAGCCTGTACCTGGTTTTGTAAATGCTATTCTGAATGAGTCCAAGGTTAGTCCTGGTTTTGTCCTGGTTTAGCCTGTACCTGGTTTTGTAAATGCTGTTCTGAATGAGTCCTGGTTTAGTCCTGGTTTAGCCTGTACCTGGTGTTGTAAATGCTGTTCTGACTGAGTCCTGGTTTAGTCCTGGTTTAGCCTATACCTGGTTTTGTAAATGCTGTTCTGAATGAGTCCTGGTTTAGTCCTGGTTTAGCCTGTATCTGATTTTGTGAATGCTGTTCTGACTGAGTCATGGTTTAGTCCTGGTTTAGCCTGTACCTGGTTTTGTAAATGCTGTTCTGACTGAGTCCTGGTTTAGTCCTGGTTCAGCCTGTACCTGGTTTTGTAAATGCTGTTCTGAATGAGTCCTGGTTTAGTCCTGGTTTTGTCCTGGTTTAGCCTGTACCTGGTTTTGTAAATGCTATTCTGAATGAGTCCTGGGTTAGTCCTGGTTTAGTCCTGGTTTAGCCTGTACCTGGTTTTGTAAATGCTGTTCTGACTGAGTCCTGGTTTAGTCCTGGTTCAGCCTGTACCTGGTTTTGTAAATGCTGTTCTGAATGAGTCCTGGTTCAGCCTGTACCTGGTTTTGTAAATGCTGTTTTGAATGAGTCCTGGTTTAGTCCTGGATTAGCCTGTACATGGTTTTGTAATTGCTGTTATGAATGAGTCCTGGATTAGTCCTGGTTTAGTCCTGGTTTAGCCTGTACCTGGTTTTGTAAATGCTGTTCTGACTGTGTCTTGTTTTAGTCCTGGTTTATCCTGTACCTGGTTTTGTAAATGCTGTTCTGACTGAGTCCTGGTTTAGAGTTGGTTTAGCCTGTACCTGGTTTTGTAAATGCTGTTCTGACTGAGTCCTGGTTTAGAGTTGGTTTAGCCTGTACCTGGTTTTGTAAATGCTGTTCTGAATGAGTCCTGGTTTAGTCCTGGTTTAGCCTGTACCTGGTTTTGTAAATGCTGTTATGAATGAGTACTGGTTTAGTCCTGGTTTAGCCCTGTACCTGGTTTTGTAAATGCTGTTCTGAATGAGTCCTGGTTTAGTCTTGGTTTAGCCTGTACCTGGTTTTTTTAAATGCTGTTATGAATGAGTCCTGGTTTAGTCCTTGTTTAACCTGTACCTGGTTTTGTAAATGCTGTTCTGAATGAGTCCTGGTTTAGTCCCTGTTTAGCCTGTACCTGGTTTTGTAAATGCTGTTCTGACTGAGTCCTGGTTTAGTCCTGGTTTAGCCTGTACCTGGTTTTGTAAATGCTGTTCTTACTGAGTCCTGGTTTTGTCCTGGTTTAGCCTGTACCTGGTTTTGTAAATGCTGTTCTGACTGAGTCCTGGTTTAGTCCCTGTTTAGTACTGGTTTAGCCTGTACCTGGTTTTGTAAATGCTGTTCTGAATGAGTCCTGGTTTAGTCCTGGTTTAGCCTGTACCTGGTTTTGTAAATGCTGTTATGAATGAGTCCTGGTTTAGTCCTGGTTTAGCCTGTACCTGGTTTTGTAAATGCTGTTCTGACTGAGTTCTGGTTTAGTCCTGGTTTAGCCTGTACCTGGTTTTGTAAATGCTGTTCTGACTGAGTCCTGGTTTAGTCCTGGTTTAGTCTGTACCTGGTTTTGTAAATGCTGTTCTGACTGAGTCCTGGTTTAGTCCTGGTTTAGCCTGAACCTGGTTTTGTAAATGCTGTTCTGACTGAATCCTGGTTTAGTCCTGGTTTAGTTCTGGTTTAGCCTGTACCTGGTTTTGTAAATGTTGTTCTGACTGAGTCCTGGTTTAGTCCTGGTTTATTCTGTACCTGGTTTTGTAAATGCTGTTCTGACTGAGTCCTGGTTTAGTCCTGGTTTAGTCCTGGTTTAGCCTGTACCTGGTTTTGTAAATACTGTTCTGAATGAGTCCTGGTTTAGTCCTTGTTTAGTCCTGGTTTAGCCTGTACCTGGTTTTGTAAATGCTGTTCTGAATGAGTCCTGGTTTAGTCCTTGTTTAGTCCTGGTTTAGCCTGTACCTGGTTTTGTAAATGCTGTTCTGAATGAGTCCTGGTTTAGTCCTGGTTTAGCCTGTTCCTGGTTTTGTAAATGCTGTTCTGATCGAGTCCTGGTTTAGTCCTGGTTTAGTCCTGGTTTAGCCTGTACCTGGTTTTGTAAATGCTGTTCTGAATGAGTCCTGGTTTAGTCCTGGTTTAGCCTGTACCTGGTTTTGTAAATGCTGTTCTGACTGAGCCCTGGTTTAGTCCTGGTTTAGCCTGTACCTGGTTTTGTAAATGCTGTTCTGAATGAGTCCTGGTTTAGTGCTGGTTTAGTCCTGGTTTAGCCTGTACCTGGTTTTGTAAATGCTGTTCTGACTGAGTCCTGGTTTAGTCCTGGTTTATTCTGTACCTGGTTTTGTAAATGCTGTTCTGACTGAGTCCTGGTTTAGTCCTGGTTTAGTCCTGGTTTAGCCTGTACCTGGTTTTGTAAATACTGTTCTGAATGAGTCCTGGTTTAGTCCTTGTTTAGTCCTGGTTTAGCCTGTACCAGGTTTTGTAAATGCTGTTCTGAATGAGTCCTGGTTTAGTCCTTGTTTAGTCCTGGTTTAGCCTGTACCAGGTTTTGTAAATGCTGTTCTGAATGAGTCCTGGTTTAGTCCTGGTTTAGTCCTGGTTTAGTCCTGGTTTAGCCTGTACCTGGTTTTGTAAATGCTGTTCTGATCGAGTCCTGGTTTAGTCCTGGTTTAGTCCTGGTTTAGCCTGTACCTGGTTTTGTAAATGCTGTTCTGAATGAGTCCTGGTTTAGTCCTGGTTTAGCCTGTATCTGATTTTGTTAATGCTGTTCTGACTGAGTCATGGTTTAGTCCTGGTTTAGCCTGTACCTGGTTTTGTAAATGCTGTTATGAATGTGTCCTGGTTTAGTGCTGGTTTAGTCCTGGTTTAGCCTGTACCTGTTTTTTTTTAAATGCTGCTCTGAATGAGTCCTGGTTTACTCATGGTTTAGTCCTGGTTTAGCCTGTACCTGGTTTTGTAAATGCTCTCCTGACTGAGTCCTGGTTTAGTCCTGGTTTAGCCTGTACCTGGTTTTGTAAATGCTGTTCTGACTGAGTCCTGGTTTAGTCCTGGTTTAGCCTGTACCTGGTTTTGTAAATGCTGTTCTTACTGAGTCCTGGCTTTGTCCTGGTTTAGCCTGTACCTGGTTTTGTAAATGCTGTTCTGACTGAGTCCTGGTTTAGTCCTGGTTTAGTACTGGTTTAGCCTGTACCTGGTTTTGTAAATGCTGTTCTGAATGAGTCCTGGTTTAGTCCTGGTTTAGCCTGTACCTGGTTTTGTAAATGCTGTTCTGACTGAGTCCTGGTTTAGTCCTGGTTTAGTCTGTACCTGGTTTTGTAAATGCTGTTCTGACTGAGCCCTGGTTTAGTCCTGGTTTAGCCTGAACCTGGTTTTGTAAATGCTGTTCTGACTGAATCCTGGTTTAGTCCTGGTTTAGTACTGGTTTAGCCTGTATCTGGTTTTGTAAATGTTGTTCTGACTGAGTCCTGGTTTAGTCCTGGTTTATTCTGTACCTGGTTTTGTAAATGCTGTTCTGACTGAGTCCTGGTTTAGTCCTGGTTTAGTCCTGGTTTAGTCCTGGTTTAGCCTGTACCTGGTTTTGTAAATACTGTTCTGAATGAGTCCTGGTTTAGTCCTTGTTTAGTCCTGGTTTAGCCTGTACCAGGTTTTGTAAATGCTGTTCTGAATGAGTCCTGGTTTAGTCCTTGTTTAGTCCTGGTTTAGCCTGTACCAGGTTTTGTAAATGCTGTTCTGAATGAGTCCTGGTTTAGTCCTGGTTTAGCCTGTACCTGGTTTTGTAAATGCTGTTCTGATCGAGTCCTGGTTTAGTCCTGGTTTAGTCCTGGTTTAGCCTGTACCTGGTTTTGTAAATGCTGTTCTGAATGAGTCCTGGTTTAGTCCTGGTTTAGCCTGTATCTGATTTTGTGAATGCTGTTCTGACTGAGTCATGGTTTAGTCCTGGTTTAGCCTGTACCTGGTTTTGTAAATGCTGTTATGAATGAGTCCTGGTTTAGTGCTGGTTTAGTCCTGGTTTAGCCTGTACCTGGTTTTTTAAATGCTGCTCTGAATGAGTCCTGGTTTACTCATGGTTTAGTCCTGGTTTAGCCTGTACCTGGTTTTGTAAATGCTCTTCCTGACTGAGTCCTGGTTTAGTCCTGGTTTAGCCTGTACCTGGTTTTGTAAATGCTGTTCTGACTGAGTCCTGGTTTAGTCCTGGTTTAGCCTGTACCTGGTTTTGTAAATGCTGTTCTTACTGAGTTCTGGCTTTGTCCTGGTTTAGCCTGTACCTGGTTTTGTAAATGCTGTTCTGACTGAGTCCTGGTTTAGTCCTGGTTTAGTACTGGTTTAGCCTGTACCTGGTTTTGTAAATGCTGTTCTGAATGAGTCCTGGTTTAGTCCTGGTTTAGCCTGTACCTGGTTTTGTAAATGCTGTTATGAATGAGTCCTGGTTTAGTCCTGGTTTAGCCTGTACCTGGTTTTGTAAATGCTGTTCTGACTGAGTCCTGGTTTAGTCCTGGTTTAGCCTGTACCTGGTTTTGTAAATGTTGTTATGAATGAGTCCTGGATTAGTCCTGGTTTAGCCTGTACCTGGTTTTGTAAATGCTGTTCTGACTGAGTCCTGGTTTGGTCCTGGTTTAGCCTGTACCTGGTTTTGTAAATGCTGTTCTGACTGAGTCCTGGTTTAGTCCTGGTTTAGTCCCGGTTTAGCCTGTACCTGGTTTTGTAAATGCTGTTCTGAATGAGTCCTGGTTTAGTCCTGGTTTAGCCTGTACCTGGTTTTGTAAATGCTGTTATGAATGAGTCCTGGTTAAGTCCTGGTTTAGTTCTGGTTTAGTCCTGGTTTAGCCTGTACCTGGTTTTGTAAATGCTGTTCTGAATGAGTCCTGGTTTAGTCCTGGTTTAGTCATGGTTTAGTCCTTGTTTAGCCTGTACCTGGTTTTGTAAATGCTGTTATGAATGAGTCCTGGTTTAGTCCTGGTTTAGCCTGTACCTGGTTTTGTAAATGCTGTTATGAATAAGTCCTGGTTTAGTCCTGGTTTAGCCTGTACCTGGTTTTGTAAATGCTGTTCTGAAAGAGTCCTGGTTTAGTCCTGGTTTAGCCTGTACCTGGTTTTGTAAATGCTGTTCTGACTGAGTCCTGGTTTAGTCCTGGTTTAGTTCTGGACTAGTGCTGGTTTAGCCTGTACCTGGTTTTGTAAATGCTGTTCTGACTGAGTCCTGGTTTAGTCCTGGTTTAGCCCTGGTTTAGTCCTGGTTTAGCCTGTACCTGGTTTTGTAAATGCTGCTCTGAATGAGTCCTGGTTTAGTCCTGGTTTAGTCCTTGTTTAGCCTGTACCTGGTTTTGTAAATGCTGTTATGAATGAGTCCTGGTTTATTCCTGGTTTAGCCTGTACCTGGTTTTGTAAATGCTGTTATGAATAAGTCCTGGTTTAGTCCTGGTTTAGCCTGTACCTGGTTTTGTAAATGCTGTTCTGAATGAGTCCTGGTTTAGTCCTGGTTTAGTCCTTGTTTAGCCTGTACCTGGTTTTGTAAATGCTGTTCTGAATGAGTCCTGGTTTAGTCCTGGTTTAGCCTGTACCTGGTTTTGTAAATGCTGTTCTGAATGAGTCCTGGTTTAGTCCTGGTTTAGCCTGTACCTGGTTTTGTAAATGCTGTTCTGACTGAGTCCTGGTTTAGTCCTGGTTTAGTTCTGGACTAGTGCTGGTTTAGCCTGTACCTGGTTTTGTAAATGCTGTTCTGACTGAGTCCTGGTTTAGTCCTGGTTTAGCCCTGGTTTAGTCCTGGTTTAGCCTGTACCTGGTTTTGTAAATGCTGCTCTGAATGAGTCCTGGTTTAGTCCTTGTTTAGCCTGTCCTGGTTTTGTAAATGCTGTTATGAATGAGTCCTGGTTTAGTCCTGGTTTAGCCTGTACCTGGTTTTGTAAATGCTGTTCTGAATAAGTCCTGGTTTAGTCCTGGTTTAGCCTGTACCTGGTTTTGTAAATGCTGTTCTGAATGAGTCCTGGTTTAGTCCTGGTTTAGCCTGTACCTGGTTTTGTAAATGCTGTTCTGACTGAGTCCTGGTTTAGTCCTGGTTAAGCCCTGGTTTAGTCCTGGTTTAGCCTGTACCTGGTTTTGTAAATGCTGTTCTGAATGAGTCCTGGTTTAGTCCTGGTTTAGCCTGTACCTGGTTTTGTAAATGCTGTTCTGACTGAGTCCTGGTTAAGTCCTGGTTTAGTTCTGGTTTAGTGCTGGTTTAGCCTGTACCTGGTTTTGTAAATGCTGTTCTGACTGAGTCCTGGTTTAGTCCTGGTTTAGCCCTGGTTTAGTCCTGGTTTAGCCTGTACCTGGTTTTGTAAATGCTGTTCTGAATGAGTCCTGGTTTAGTCCTGGTTTAGCCTGTCCTGGTTTTGTATGCTGTTCTGAATGAGTCCTGGTTTAGTCCTGGTTTAGCCTGTACCTGGTTTTGTAAATGCTGTTCTGAATGAGTCCTGGTTTAGTCCTGGTTTAGTCCTGGTTTAGCCTGTACCTGGTTTTGTAAATGCTGTTCTGACTGAGTTCTGGTTTAGTCCTGGTTTAGCCTGTACCTGGTTTTGTAAATGCTGTTCTGACTGAGTCCTGGTTTAGTCCTGGTTTAGTCTGTACCTGGTTTTGTAAATGCTGTTCTGACTGAGTCCTGGTTTAGTCCTGGTTTAGCCTGAACCTGGTTTTGTAAATGCTGTTCTGGATGAGTCCTGGTTTAGTCCTGGTTTAGCCTGTACCTGGTTTTGTAAATGTTGTTCTGACTGAGTCCTGGTTTAGTCCTGGTTTATTCTGTACCTGGTTTTGTAAATGCTGTTCTGACTGAGTCCTGGTTTAGTCCTGGTTTAGCCTGTACCTGGTTTTGTAAATGCTGTCCTGACTGAGTCCTGGTTTAGTCCTGGTTTAGCCTGTACCTGGTTTTGTAAATGCTGTTCTGACTGAGTCCTGGTTTAGTCCTGGTTTAGCCTGTACCTGGTTTTGTAAATGCTGTTCTTACTGAGTCCTGGCTTTGTCCTGGTTTAGCCTGTACCTGGTTTTGTAAATGCTGTTCTGACTGAGTCCTGGTTTAGTCCTGGTTTAGTACTGGTTTAGCCTGTACCTGGTTTTGTAAATGCTGTTCTGAATGAGTCCTGGTTTAGTCCTGGTTTAGCCTGTACCTGGTTTTGTAAATGCTGTTATGAATGAGTCCTGGTTTAGTCCTGGTTTAGCCTGTACCTGGTTTTGTAAATGCTGTTCTGACTGAGTCCTGGTTTAGTCCTGGTTTAGTCCTGTCCTGGTTTAGTCCTGGTTTAGTCCTGGTTTAGCCTGTACCTGGTTTTGTAAATGCTGTTCTGAATGAGTCCTGGTTTAGTCCTGGTTTAGCCTGTACCTGGTTTTGTAAATGCTGTTCTGACTGAGTCCTGGTTTAGTCCTGGTTTAGTTCTGGTTTAGTGCTGGTTTAGCCTGTACCTGGTTTTGTAAATGCTGTTCTGACTGAGTCCTGGTTTAGTCCTGGTTTAGCCCTGGTTTAGTCCTGGTTTAGCCTGTACCTGGTTTTGTAAATGCTGTTCTGAATGAGTCCTGGTTTAGTCCTGGTTTAGTCCTGGTTTAGTCCTGGTTTAGTCCTGGTTTAGTCCTGGTTTAGCCTGTACCTGGTTTTGTAAATGCTGTTCTGAATGAGTCCTGGTTTAGTCCTGGTTTAGTCCTGGTTTAGTCCTGTTTTAGCCTGTACCTGGTTTTGTAAATGCTGTTCTGACTGAGTTCTGGTTTAGTCCTGGTTTAGCCTGTACCTGGTTTTGTAAATGCTGTTCTGACTGAGTCCTGGTTTAGTGCTGGTTTAGTCCTGGTTTAGTCTGTACCTGGTTTTGTAAATGCTGTTCTGACTGAGTCCTGGTTTAGTCCTGGTTTAGCCTGTACCTGGTTTTGTAAATGCTGTTCTGACTGAATCCTGGTTTAGTCCTGGTTTAGTACTGGTTTAGCCTGTACCTGGTTTTGTAAATGTTGTTCTGACTGAGTCCTGGTTTAGTCCTGGTTTATTCTGTACCTGGTTTTGTAAATGCTGTTCTGACTGAGTCCTGGTTTAGTCCTGGTTTAGCCTGTACCTGGTTTTGTAAATGCTCTCCTGACTGAGTCCTGGTTTAGTCCTGGTTTAGCCTGTACCTGGTTTTGTAAATGCTGTTCTGACTGAGTCCTGGTTTAGTCCTGGTTTAGCCTGTACCTGGTTTTGTAAATGCTGTTCTGACTGAGTCCTGGTTTAGTCCTGGTTTAGTACTGGTTTAGCCTGTACCTGGTTTTGTAAATGCTGTTCTGAATGAGTCCTGGTTTAGTCCTGGTTTAGCCTGTACCTGGTTTTGTAAATGCTGTTATGAATGAGTCCTGGTTTAGTCCTGGTTTAGCCTGTACCTGGTTTTGTAAATGCTGTTCTGACTGAGTCCTGGTTTAGTCCTGGTTTAGCCTGTACCTGGTTTTGTAAATGTTGTTATGAATGAGTCCTGGATTAGTCCTGGTTTAGCTTGTACCTGGTTTTGTAAATGCTGTTCTGAAAGAGTCCTGGTTTAGTCCTGGTTTAGCCTGTACCTGGTTTTGTAAATGCTGTTCTGACTGAGTCCTGGTTTAGTCCTGGTTTAGTTCTGGACTAGTGCTGGTTTAGCCTGTACCTGGTTTTGTAAATGCTGTTCTGACTGAGTCCTGGTTTAGTCCTGGTTTAGCCCTGGTTTAGTCCTGGTTTAGCCTGTACCTGGTTTTGTAAATGCTGCTCTGAATGAGTCCTGGTTTAGTCCTGGTTTAGCCTGTACCTGGTTTTGTAAATGCTGTTATGAATGAGTCCTGGTTTATTCCTGGTTTAGCCTGTACCTGGTTTTGTAAATGCTGTTATGAATAAGTCCTGGTTTAGTCCTGGTTTAGCCTGTACCTGGTTTTGTAAATGCTGTTCTGAAAGAGTCCTGGTTTAGTCCTGGTTTAGCCTGTACCTGGTTTTGTAAATGCTGTTCTGACTGAGTCCTGGTTTAGTCCTGGTTAAGCCCTGGTTTAGTCCTGGTTTAGCCTGTACCTGGTTTTGTAAATGCTGCTCTGAATGAGTCCTGGTTTAGTCCTGGTTTAGCCTGTACCTGGTTTTGTGAATGCTGTTCTGACTGAGTCCTGGTTAAGTCCTGGTTTAGTTCTGGTTTAGTGCTGGTTTACCCTGTACCTGGTTTTGTAAATGCTGTTCTGACTGAGTCCTGGTTTAGTCCTGGTTTAGCCCTGGTTTAGTCCTGGTTTAGCCTGTACCTGGTTTTGTAAATGCTGCTCTGAATGAGTCCTGGTTTAGTCCTGGTTTAGTCCTGGTTTAGTCCTGGTTTAGTCCTGGTTTAGTCCTGGTTTAGCCTGTACCTGGTTTTGTAAATGCTGCTCTGAATGAGTCCTGGTTTAGTCCTGGTTTAGTCCTGGTTTAGTCCTGTTTTAGCCTGTACCTGGTTTTGTAAATGCTGTTCTGACTGAGTTCTGGTTAAGTCCTGGTTTAGCCTGTACCTGGTTTTGTAAATGCTGTTCTGACTGAGTCCTGGTTTAGTCCTGGTTTAGTCTGTACCTGGTTTTGTAAATGCTGTTCTGACTGAGCCCTGGTTTAGTCCTGGTTGAGCCTGAACCTGGTTTTGTAAATGCTGTTCTGACTGAATCCTGGTTTAGTCCTGGTTTAGCCTGTACCTGGTTTTGTAAATGTTGTTCTGACTGAGTCCTGGTTTAGTCCTGGTTTATTCTGTACCTGGTTTTGTAAATGCTGTTCTGACTGAGTCCTGGTTTAGTCCTGGTTTAGCCTGTACCTGGTTTTGTAAATGCTGTTCTTACTGAGTCCTGGCTTTGTCCTGGTTTAGCCTGTACCTGGTTTTGTAAGTGCTGTTCTGACTGAGTCCTGGTTTAGTCCTGGTTTAGTACTGGTTTAGCCTGTACCTGGTTTTGTAAATGCTGTTCTGAATGAGTCCTGGTTTAGTCCTGGTTTAGCCTGTACCTGGTTTTGTAAATGCTGTTATGAATGAGTCCTGGTTTAGTCCTGGTTTAGCCTGTACCTGGTTTTGTAAATGCTGTTCTGACTGAGTCCTGGTTTAGTCCTGGTTTAGTCCTGGTTTAGTCCTGGTTTAGTCCTGGTTTAGTCCTGGTTTAGCCTGTACCTGGTTTTGTAAATGCTGCTCTGAATGAGTCCTGGTTTAGTCCTGGTTTAGCCTGTACCTGGTTTTGTGAATGCTGTTCTGACTGAGTCCTGGTTTAGTCCTGGTTTAGTTCTGGTTTAGTGCTGGTTTAGCCTGTACCTGGTTTTGTAAATGCTGTTCTGACTGAGTCCTGGTTTAGTCCTGGTTTAGCCCTGGTTTAGTCCTGGTTTAGCCTGTACCTGGTTTTGTAAATGCTGCTCTGAATGAGTCCTGGTTTAGTCCTGGTTTAGTCCTGGTTTAGTCCTAGTTTAGTCCTGGTTTAGCCTGTACCTGGTTTTGTAAATGCTGCTCTGAATGAGTCCTGGTTTAGTCCTGGTTTAGTCCTGGTTTAGTCCTGGTTTAGTCCTGTTTTAGCCTGTACCTGGTTTTGTAAATGCTGTTCTGACTGAGTTCTGGTTTAGTCCTGGTTTAGCCTGTACCTGGTTTTGTAAATGCTGTTCTGACTGAGTCCTGGTTTAGTCCTGGTTTAGTCTGTACCTGGTTTTGTAAATGCTGTTCTGACTGAGCTCTGGTTTAGTCCTGGTTTAGCCTGAACCTGGTTTTGTAAATGCTGTTCTGACTGAATCCTGGTTTAGTCCTGGTTAAGTACTGGTTTAGCCTGTACCTGGTTTTGTAAATGTTGTTCTGACTGAGTCCTGGTTTAGTCCTGGTTTATTCTGTACCTGGTTTTGTAAATGCTGTTCTGACTGAGTCCTGGTTTAGTCCTGGTTTAGCCTGTACCTGGTTTTGTAAATGCTCTCCTGACTGAGTCCTGGTTTAGTCCTGGTTTAGCCTGTACCTGGTTTTGTAAATGCTGTTCTGACTGAGTCCTGGTTTAGTCCTGGTTTAGCCTGTACCTGGTTTTGTAAATGCTGTTCTGACTGAGTCCTGGTTTAGTCCTGGTTTAGTACTGGTTTAGCCTGTACCTGGTTTTGTAAATGCTGTTCTGAATGAGTCCTGGTTTAGTCCTGGTTTAGCCTGTACCTGGTTTTGTAAATGCTGTTATGAATGAGTCCTGGTTTAGTCCTGGTTTAGCCTGTACCTGGTTTTGTAAATGCTGTTCTGACTGAGTCCTGGTTTAGTCCTGGTTTAGCCTGTACCTGGTTTTGTAAATGTTGTTATGAATGAGTCCTGGATTAGTCCTGGTTTAGCCTGTACCTGGTTTTGTAAATGCTGTTCTGACTGAGTCCTGGTTTGGTCCTGGTTTAGCCTGTACCTGGTTTTGTAAATGCTGTTCTGACTGAGTCCTGGTTTAGTCCTGGTTTAGTCCCGGTTTAGCCTCTACCTGGTTTTGTAAATGCTGTTCTGACTGAGTCCTGGTTTAGTCCTGGTTTAGCCTGTACCTGGTTTTGTAAATGCTGTTATGAATGAGTCCTGGTTAAGTCCTGGTTTAGTTCTGGTTTAGTCCTGGTTTAGCCTGTACCTGGTTTTGTAAATGCTGCTATGAATGAGTCCTGGTTAAGTCCTGGTTTAGTTCTGGTTTAGTCCTGGTTTAGCCTGTACCTGGTTTTGTAAATGCTGTTCTGAATGAGTCCTGGTTTAGTCCTGGTTTAGTCCTGGTTTAGTCCTTGTTTAGCCTGTACCTGGTTTTGTAAATGCTGTTATGAATGAGTCCTGGTTTAGTCCTGGTTTAGCCTGTACCTGGTTTTGTAAATGCTGTTATGAATAAGTCCTGGTTTAGTCCTGGTTTAGCCTGTACCTGGTTTTGTAAATGCTGTTCTGAAAGAGTCCTGGTTTAGTCCTGGTTTAGCCTGTACCTGGTTTTGTAAATGCTGTTCTGACTGAGTCCTGGTTTAGTCCTGGTTTAGTTCTGGACTAGTGCTGGTTTAGCCTGTACCTGGTTTTGTAAATGCTGTTCTGACTGAGTCCTGGTTTAGTCCTGGTTTAGTACTGGTTTAGCCTGTACCTGGTTTTGTAAATGTTGTTCTGACTGAGTCCTGGTTTAGTCCTGGTTTATTCTGTACCTGGTTTTGTAAATGCTGTTCTGACTGAGTCCTGGTTTAGTCCTAGTTTAGTCCTGGTTTAGCCTGTACCTGGTTTTGTAAATACTGTTCTGAATGAGTCCTGGTTTAGTCCTTGTTTAGTCCTGGTTTAGCCTGTACCAGGTTTTGTAAATGCTGTTCTGAATGAGTCCTGGTTTAGTCCTTGTTTAGTCCTGGTTTAGCCTGTACCAGGTTTTGTAAATGCTGTTCTGAATGAGTCCTGGTTTAGTCCTGGTTTAGCCTGTACCTGGTTTTGTAAATGCTGTTCTGATCGAGTCCTGGTTTAGTCCTGGTTTAGTCCTGGTTTAGCCTGTACCTGGTTTTGTAAATGCTGTTCTGAATGAGTCCTGGTTTAGTCCTGGTTTAGCCTGTATCTGATTTTGTGAATGCTGTTCTGACTGAGTCATGGTTTAGTCCTGGTTTAGCCTGTACCTGGTTTTGTAAATGCTGTTATGAATGAGTCCTGGTTTAGTGCTGGTTAATTCCTGGTTTAGCCTGTACCTGGTTTTTTAAATGCTGCTCTGAATGAGTCCTGGTTTACTCATGGTTTAGTCCTGGTTTAGCCTGTACCTGGTTTTGTAAATGCTCTCCTGACTGAGTCCTGGTTTAGTCCTGGTTTAGCCTGTAACTGGTTTTGTAAATGCTGTTCTGACTGAGTCCTGGTTTAGTCCTGGTTTAGCCTGTACCTGGTTTTGTAAATGCTGTTCTGACTGAGTCCTGGTTTAGTCCTGGTTTAGTACTGGTTTAGCCTGTACCTGGTTTTGTAAATGCTGTTCTGAATGAGTCCTGGTTTAGTCCTGGTTTAGCCTGTACCTGGTTTTGTAAATGCTGTTCTTACTGAGTCCTGGCTTTGTCCTGGTTTAGCCTGTACCTGGTTTTGTAAATGCTGTTCTGACTGAGTCCTGGTTTAGTCCTGGTTTAGTACTGGTTTAGCCTGTAACGGTTTTGTAAATGCTGTTCTGAATGAGTCCTGGTTTAGTCCTGGTTTAGCCTGTACCTGGTTTTGTAAATGCTGTTATGAATGAGTCCTGGTTTAGTCCTGGTTTAGCCTGTACCTGGTTTTGTAAATGCTGTTATGAATGAGTCCTGGTTAAGTCCTGGTTTAGTTCTGGTTTAGTCCTGGTTTAGCCTGTACCTGGTTTTGTAAATGCTGCTCTGAATGAGTCCTGGTTTAGTCCTGGTTTAGTCCTGGTTTAGTCCTTGTTTAGCCTGTACCTGGTTTTGTAAATGCTGTTATGAATGAGTCCTGGTTTAGTCCTGGTTTAGCCTGTACCTGGTTTTGTAAATGCTGTTATGAATGAGTCCTGGTTTAGTCCTGGTTTAGCCTGTACCTGGTTTTGTAAATGCTGTTCTGACTGAGTCCTGGTTTAGTCCTGGTTTAGCCTGTACCTGGTTTTGTAAATGCTGTTCTGACTGAGTCCTGGCTTTAGTCCTGGTTTAGCCTGTACCTGGTTTTGTAAGTGCTGTTCTGACTGAGTCCTGGTTTAGTCCTGGTTTAGTACTGGTTTAGCCTGTACCTGGTTTTGTAAATGCAGTTCTGGATGAGTCCTGGTTTAGTCCTGGTTTAGCCTGTACCTGGTTTTGTAAATGCTGTTCTGAATGAGTCCTGGTTTAGTCCTGGTTTAGCCTGTACCTGGTTTTGTAAATGCTGTTCTGACTGAGTCCTGGTTTAGTCCTGGTTTAGTCCTGGTTTAGTCCTGGTTTAGTCCTGGTTTAGCCTGTACCTGGTTTTGTAAATGCTGCTCTGAATGAGTCCTGGTTTAGTCCTGGTTTAGCCTGTACCTGGTTTTGTGAATGCTGTTCTGACTGAGTCCTGGTTTAGTCCTGGTTTAGTTCTGGTTTAGTGCTGGTTTAGCCTGTACCTGGTTTTGTAAATGCTGTTCTGACTGAGTCCTGGTTTAGTCCTGGTTTAGCCCTGGTTTAGTCCTGGTTTAGCCTGTACCTGGTTTTGTAAATGCTGCTCTGAATGAGTCCTGGTTTAGTCCTGGTTTAGTCCTGGTTTAGTCCTGGTTTAGTCCTGGTTTAGCCTGTACCTGGTTTTGTAAATGCTGCTCTGAATGAGTCCTGGTTTAGTCCTGGTTTAGTCCTGGTTTAGTCCTGTTTTAGCCTGTACCTGGTTTTGTAAATGCTGTTCTGACTGAGTTCTGGTTTAGTCCTGGTTTAGCCTGTACCTGGTTTTGTAAATGCTGTTCTGACTGAGTCCTGGTTTAGTCCTGGTTTAGTCTGTACCTGGTTTTGTAAATGCTGTTCTGACTGAGCCCTGGTTTAGTCCTGGTTTAGCCTGAACCTGGTTTTGTAAATGCTGTTCTGACTGAGTCCTGGTTTAGTCCTGGTTAAGTACTGGTTTAGCCTGTACCTGGTTTTGTAAATGTTGTTCTGACTGAGTCCTGGTTTAGTCCTGGTTTATTCTGTACCTGGTTTTGTAAATGCTGTTCTGACTGAGTCCTGGTTTAGTCCTGGTTCAGCCTGTACCTGGTTTTGTAAATGCTCTCCTGACTGAGTCCTGGTTTAGTCCTGGTTTAGCCTGTACCTGGTTTTGTAAATGCTGTTCTGACTGAGTCCTGGTTTAGTCCTGGTTTAGCCTGTACCTGGTTTTGTAAATGCTGTTCTGACTGAGTCCTGGTTTAGTCCTGGTTTAGTACTGGTTTAGCCTGTACCTGGTTTTGTAAATGCTGTTCTGAATGAGTCCTGGTTTAGTCCTGGTTTAGCCTGTATCTGATTTTGTAAATGCTGTTATGAATGAGTCCTGGTTTAGTCCTGGTTTAGCCTGTACCTGGTTTTGTAAATGCTGTTCTGACTGAGTCCTGGTTTAGTCCTGGTTTAGCCTGTACCTGGTTTTGTAAATGTTGTTATGAATGAGTCCTGGATTAGTCCTGGTTTAGCCTGTACCTGGTTTTGTAAATGCTGTTCTGACTGAGTCCTGGTTTAGTCCTGGTTTAGCCTGTACCTGGTTTTGTAAATGCTGTTCTGACTGAGTCCTGGTTTAGTCCTGGTTTAGTCCTGGTTTAGCCTCTACCTGGTTTTGTAAATGCTGTTCTGACTGAGTCCTGGTTTAGTCCTGGTTTAGCCTGTACCTGGTTTTGTAAATGCTGTTATGAATGAGTCCTGGTTTAGTCCTGGTTTAGTTCTGGTTTAGTCCTGGTTTAGCCTGTACCTGGTTTTGTAAATGCTGTTATGAATGAGTCCTGGTTAAGTCCTGGTTTAGTTCTGGTTTAGTCCTGGTTTAGCCTGTACCTGGTTTTGTAAATGCTGTTCTGAATGAGTCCTGGTTTAGTCCTGGTTTAGTCCTGGTTTAGTCCTCCTGTTTAGCCTGTACCTGGTTTTGTAAATGCTGTTCTGAATGAGTCCTGGTTTAGTCCTGGTTTAGCCTGTACCTGGTTTTGTAAATGCTGTTATGAATAAGTCCTGGTTTAGTCCTGGTTTAGCCTGTACCTGGTTTTGTAAATGCTGTTCTGAATGAGTCCTGGTTTAGTCCTGGTTTAGCCTGTACCTGGTTTTGTAAATGCTGTTCTGACTGAGTCCTGGTTTAGTCCTGGTTTAGTTCTGGACTAGTGCTGGTTTAGCCTGTACCTGGTTTTGTAAATGCTGTTCTGACTGAGTCCTGGTTTAGTCCTGGTTTAGTACTGGTTTAGCCTGTATCTGGTTTTGTAAATGTTGTTCTGACTGAGTCCTGGTTTAGTCCTGGTTTATTCTGTACCTGGCTTTGTAAATGCTGTTCTGACTGAGTCCTAGTTTAGTCCTGGTTTAGTCCTGGTTTAGCCTGTACCTGGTTTTGTAAATACTGTTCTGAATGAGTCCTGGTTTAGTCCTTGTTTAGTCCTGGTTTAGCCTGTACCAGGTTTTGTAAATGCTGTTCTGAATGAGTCCTGGTTTAGTCCTTGTTTAGTCCTGGTTTAGCCTGTACCAGGTTTTGTAAATGCTGTTCTGAATGAGTCCTGGTTTAGTCCTGGTTTAGCCTGTACCTGGTTTTGTAAATGCTGTTCTGATCGAGTCCTGGTTTAGTCCTGGTTTAGTCCTGGTTTAGCCTGTACCTGGTTTTGTAAATGCTGTTCTGAATGAGTCCTGGTTTAGTCCTGGTTTAGCCTGTATCTGATTTTGTGAATGCTGTTCTGACTGAGTCATGGTTTAGTCCTGGTTTAGCCTGTACCTGGTTTTGTAAATGCTGTTCTGAATGAGTCCTGGTTTAGTGCTGGTTTAGTCCTGGTTTAGCCTGTACCTGGTTTTTTAAATGCTGCTCTGAATGAGTCCTGGTTTACTCATGGTTTAGTCCTGGTTTAGCCTGTACCTGGTTTTGTAAATGCTGTTCTGACTGAGTCCTGGTTTAGTCCTGGTTTAGCCTGTACCTGGTTTTGTAAATGCTGTTCTGACTGAGTCCTAGTTTAGTCCTGGTTTAGCCTGTACCTGGTTTTGTAAATGCTGTTCTGACTGAGTCCTGGTTTAGTCCTGGTTTAGTACTGGTTTAGCCTGTACCTGGTTTTGTAAATGCTGTTCTGAATGAGTCCTGGTTTAGTCCTGGTTTAGCCTGTACCTGGTTTTGTAAATGCTGTTCTTACTGAGTCCTGGTTTTGTCCTGGTTTAGCCTGTACCTGGTTTTGTAAATGCTGTTCTGAATGAGTCCTGGTTTAGTCCTTGTTTAGTCCTGGTTTAGCCTGTACCTGGTTTTGTAAATGCTGTTCTGAATGAGTCCTGGTTTAGTCCTGGTTTAGCCTGTACCTGGTTTTGTAAATGCTGTTCTGAATGAGTCCTGGTTTAGTCCTGGTTTAGCCTGTACCTGGTTTTGTAAATGCTGTTCTGAATTCCTGAGTCCTGGTTTAGTCCTGGTTTAGTCCTGGTTTAGCCTGTACCTGGTTTTGTAAATGCTGTTCTGAATGAGTCCTGGTTTAGTCCTGGTTTAGCCTGTATCTGATTTTGTGAATGCTGTTCTGACTGAGTCCTGGTTTAGTCCTGGTTTAGCCTGTACCTGGTTTTGTAAATGCTGTTATGAATGAGTCCTGGTTTAGTGCTGGTTAAGTCCTGGTTTAGCCTGTACCTGGTTTTTTAAATGCTGCTCTGAATGAGTCCTGGTTTACTCATGGTTTAGTCCTGGTTTAGCCTGTACCTGGTTTTGTAAATGCTCTCCTGACTGAGTCCTGGTTTAGTCCTGGTTTAGCCTGTAACTGGTTTTGTAAATGCTGTTCTGACTGAGTCCTGGTTTAGTCCTGGTTTAGCCTGTACCTGGTTTTGTAAATGCTGTTCTGACTGAGTCCTGGTTTAGTCCTGGTTTAGTACTGGTTTAGCCTGTACCTGGTTTTGTAAATGCTGTTCTGAATGAGTCCTGGTTTAGTCCTGGTTTAGCCTGTACCTGGTTTTGTAAATGCTGTTCTTACTGAGTCCTGGCTTTGTCCTGGTTTAGCCTGTACCTGGTTTTGTAAATGCTGTTCTGACTGAGTCCTGGTTTAGTCCTGGTTTAGTACTGGTTTAGCCTGTAACGGTTTTGTAAATGCTGTTCTGAATGAGTCCTGGTTTAGTCCTGGTTTAGCCTGTACCTGGTTTTGTAAATGCTGTTATGAATGAGTCCCTGGTTTAGTCCTGGTTTAGCCTGTACCTGGTTTTGTAAATGCTGTTATGAATGAGTCCTGGTTAAGTCCTGGTTTAGTTCTGGTTTAGTCCTGGTTTAGCCTGTACCTGGTTTTGTAAATGCTGTTCTGAATGAGTCCTGGTTTAGTCCTGGTTTAGTCCTGGTTTAGTCCTTGTTTAGCCTGTACCTGGTTTTGTAAATGCTGTTATGAATGAGTCCTGGTTTAGTCCTGGTTTAGCCTGTACCTGGTTTTGTAAATGCTGTTATGAATGAGTCCTGGTTTAGTCCTGGTTTAGCCTGTACCTGGTTTTGTAAATGCTGTTCTGACTGAGTCCTGGTTTAGTCCTGGTTTAGCCTGTACCTGGTTTTGTAAATGCTGTTCTGACTGAGTCCTGGTTTAGTCCTGGTTTAGTTCTGGACTAGTGCTGGTTTAGCCTGTACCTGGTTTTGTAAATGCTGTTCTGACTGAGTCCTGGTTTAGTCCTGGTTAAGTACTGGTTTAGCCTGTACCTGGTTTTGTAAATGTTGTTCTGACTGAGTCCTGGTTTAGTCCTGGTTTATTCTGTACCTGGTTTTGTAAATGCTGTTCTGACTGAGTCCTGGTTTAGTCCTGGTTTAGTCCTGGTTTAGCCTGTACCTGGTTTTGTAAATACTGTTCTGAATGAGTCCTGGTTTAGTCCTTGTTTAGTCCTGGTTTAGCCTGTACCAGGTTTTGTAAATGCTGTTCTGAATGAGTCCTGGTTTAGTCCTTGTTTAGTCCTGGTTTAGCCTGTACCAGGTTTTGTAAATGCTGTTCTGAATGAGTCCTGGTTTAGTCCTGGTTTAGCCTGTACCTGGTTTTGTAAATGCTGTTCTGATCGAGTCCTGGTTTAGTCCTGGTTTAGTCCTGGTTTAGCCTGTACCTGGTTTTGTAAATGCTGTTCTGAATGAGTCCTGGTTTAGTCCTGGTTTAGCCTGTATCTGATTTTGTGAATGCTGTTCTGACTGAGTCATGGTTTAGTCCTGGTTTAGCCTGTACCTGGTTTTGTAAATGCTGTTATGAATGAGTCCTGGTTTAGTGCTGGTTAAGTCCTGGTTTAGCCTGTACCTGGTTTTTTAAATGCTGCTCTGAATGAGTCCTGGTTTACTCATGGTTTAGTCCTGGTTTAGCCTGTACCTGGTTTTGTAAATGCTCTCCTGACTGAGTCCTGGTTTAGTCCTGGTTTAGCCTGTAACTGGTTTTGTAAATGCTGTTCTGACTGAGTCCTGGTTTAGTCCTGGTTTAGCCTGTACCTGGTTTTGTAAATGCTGTTCTGACTGAGTCCTGGTTTAGTCCTGGTTTAGTACTGGTTTAGCCTGTACCTGGTTTTGTAAATGCTGTTCTGAATGAGTCCTGGTTTAGTCCTGGTTTAGCCTGTACCTGGTTTTGTAAATGCTGTTCTTACTGAGTCCTGGCTTTGTCCTGGTTTAG
>JALJCO010004222.1:0-26735 GCA_023101725.1 Atherinomorus stipes
AATTATTTCCAGCCACAATTCAAAAGCAATATTTTATTTCACTAAATTATGATTTTGTAAATTTGTATTTATTATTAGTTTCTTGTTATTTGAATTACTGCTGTGAATTTTGTCTTTTCTTTAATTGGAGGGTATGAGTAATTTTGAGGACTGTATATACTTGAGATTTGCTTAAGCACTATTTAGTTTACATTAGCAACATTTTTCACCTCACTTCAACATGCTGTTTTGTTATAACTTCTGTGAGGTTTTATTCTAACATGCCCTTTTGTTTTGAACTTGGGTGGAAAATGAAATGCTTGTACATGATTAATGACGAGGAACAGCATCATTTCATTTCCACCAGAAACGGGAATATTACTTAGTCAGACTAGAGGGGAGCACAAAACATATCCCGTATTTTTATTTTTTATTTTTTTGTATAAAAATACCAAAAAAAAGAGAAAAAAAAAATCATGAAAAAAGCAAAAGGAAAATGACTGAAATACAATACTGTACAATTAAATATTAGATTCATTAATAACAATAAAAAGATAAAGAGAAGTAATAAATGACTACTTTAAAAATGATAATAAAAACAAATAGATAAATTAGTCAGATAAAAAAGAAGTAGAGTAAACAAAGGCCAGGTTTGTGACGACAGGCGATAAGGGGTTAAATGAGCATTGCTTTCTCGGCCCTCTGACAGAAGTTATGTTCAAGAAGTCCTGGATGTGTTGTTTCATCCGTGGGTATCTCTTACCGTTTCCCGGCCGTGGAGCAGCCTCTGCTGCTCCCACATGAAGCATTGTGACAAGTTCACAGAGGAGCGCTCGTTGTTCCGACACCTAAACTCTCTCTGAACTCCTCTGAACGTCGCTATGGTGACAGAGGAGGCGGAGGAGCTGCTTATTCCAAGCCGACTCCCTCGGACAGAAGTCGAGGATGTAAATGTGTGTCAGGAAGCTGGAGCTGGATGAGCAGCGTGTCTGCAGCTGCTCTGAGAGCTGCAGCACATCCATGTTCAGGTCAGCTCAGCTTCAGTGTGAAGCACGAGTTCAGGTGTCTGCTGTTATCTAGAGATGTTTCTGCAAATTTGGATCATAAAGTTAAACAATGTGTCTGATGTAGGAGAAATGGTTTAAAGCTTCAGATGTGAAACATCCTGGACCCTCATAAAGCCCATGTCACAAATACAATTTTAATCTGCATATTTATCAACCATGACCAGGTCAGTCGTTCACACATCAGTCAGAATGATTTGTTTAGATATCCCACATGTGCTAAACCTGCATGCTCCTGAACATTTCTGTCATTTCTGTTCACAAACACCCTCATCGACCGTATCTGGTAACAACACACCTGTTAAGAAATCACCTGGAAACTTGTGTTCTCCTCGGACTGACTGTGAGGAAATATGAAGGAATTTCTGCTGAGTTTACGGCCAACCAAACATCCGTTTAGTTCAGTCAGTTCACTTGTTCAGGTTCAGTTAACATTTATTCAACCAGGAGGAAACAATGAGTTTTACAGAGACAGCATCTGTAGGATTGCTCTAACTTACAGTTTACTGTTCAATTCAGTTTTTCTTTCAATTCAATTCAGTTCAATTCATTCATTTGCAAATCATTATAAAATGTAGCCTAAAGTTCAGTCTCCATCATAAGAGCCAGACCTACAAAATGGGACTCACCAGAAGCTATACAGCTTATAATTGGGGACCCAAGTAAAAAATACACAAAAAACAATTCAAACAACCATATAAAAACTAATCGGAACAAATCGGAACCCCCCCCCCCCCCCCCCCCCCGGAGAGTCACCCTCCAACAAACACACACTCAATGATATACCTTCCACACTGTTTAAATAAGTATTATCGGTTTCTTTACCAGTACACATCAGATCATTCAATGCATAGATTTAATTTTCAGGGCTGAATCACAAATAGTCGTGAACAACAAAACATTAAAGGTACTTCTCTATAAGTCACTAGTCATATCGGGGTACCATTTATGCATAATGTAGCTGTTATTTCTGTTTAAAGAGCTTTCTGAATATATTTAAAGAATGTAATTTTTTAATAGAACTGTCAGTCTTGTTCCAGATCTCTGGGCCTCTACTTGCTACACTGAGGCTGGTGCATTCTAGTTTCCGTTTTTTGCCTCTTAAATATTGTTTTCTTCTCATGTAGTGTTCATGGGAAGGAGAGGTCACTGGAATGAGTTTACAGAGTCTAGGGTTTAACTTATAAACTCCATTACACATAATACAAACATTTTGGAAATTATTGCACTCCTTGAGTTTCAGAAGCTTGAGCCTGTAGAAAAGCGGATCGGAGGGAGCTCCATAATCTGCCCATTTAATAATACGTATTACTTTCTTCTGTAAAACCTGAAGATTTCCTAGATAATTGGGATACGTATTACAGTATATGGGATTACAGTAAGTTAGGTGTGTTTCAAGCAGGAGTCCAGTATAGGGTCAGGAGAGCTTTGAGGGGAAGACAGCTTCTTGATTTGAGAAATAAGCCTGCATATTTGGAAAGTTTGCCATTTAGATACTCTATGTTTTTTAAAGAGCAAAAATTAATCCAAATATATCACTAAAAATTTAATATTATCTACTCTCTCGATAGCATCATCACTTATATATATTTGTATATTTCCTATATTTATCTGGCTTCTGTTTGAGCGAAATATGATCAATTTACTTTTATTTATATTGAAAGACAGTTTGTTGCATTTGAACCAATCGTTGACATTAGCTAATTAATGATTTGCAAGATTTTGTAGACTGTTGGTATTTTTGTGTGACAAAAACAAGTTAGTGTCATCAGCAAAAATAACCTCATGAGGAATATTTGTTGCCTTTTCAAATTCTTTTATGTATAAAATAAAAAGAAGCAGCCCTAAAATGGAGCCCTGGGGAACTCCACACCTAACACTTTTACATTCAGAATTACTGTTATTTATTTGTACTGTTAATGTTCCATTACTCCAGTCGTTCTGTTCTCAAATTATTTTGCTCTGGCTGTTTTTGTTACAGTTAATAGCAGAGGTGCCACTAATTCCTAAATTTGTATTCCTCGTGTCAGTGCATTTCATCATAAGCCCTATTATTACAAGATTAGTATCATATAGGGACCACGAGTAATTTGTAATAATTACAGAGACTGTCTGTAATTTTAATTTTAATCCTGTGAGAATCTGTCATGTCTGTGATTTGTGATTTAATAATTCCCCTGCAAATTACCTACTATAATTTTATAATCTCTGAGGTCCTCTGATAATACTAATCCAATGCAAATAAGCATCTCTGTGATTTGGATAGAAATGACACGTGATTTGGCGGTATTTGTTTCCTGAACGCATTTAATTTCCATTTTGGCGAAGATTGGAGGCTGCAAAACAAGTTTTCCTTCCAAACTATTATGTTTATGATAATTTATAAAGCATCAACTTTGGAGTCAGAGTGATTGGGGGAAGTTTCACCGATCATATGGCCCACTGTATATGCGGAAAATCCATAAATGGCATTTTCCGCAGTGAGAAACATTTAGTTTGGACGGCATATGATGTGGACATAAGTTCACATCATATGTGCAAGTTCTTAAAGCATTGGTAACGACTGTCTGTTTATTTCTTGGTGCTGAGTTGCACAAGAAGTGATGAGTCTTTCAACCAGTCAGTGGATTGTAGAGTGCCATGCTTCACCTTTTGGGGTTGGATCGGTGAGATCGGTAGCCTTACGGTACAGGTGCTAAAAAAGTAGGACAGATCAGGTTGGCTATAAGGGTACCTATTCCAGTTTTTGCCTGTAGAAACACAATGACTGACACGTCCTGGCTCAACCCACTGGTGGAAACAGGGCTTGACACAGATGGTATCCAGCTCAGTGATAGTTGGAAATGTTGGGCCTGTCTCCTACTTTCTGTCAGTGACCAAAAACCCCTGTGATCTCCACCAGAACAGTTTCTGTCCCGTGAAGCCCCATTTCCACTAACAGGTCCAGCTCGGAACAAATTATTTGGTTCACTAAACCCTGATTCCTTGGAGGATATGGATACTGTGAGCTCGGGAGTGACATTTATCATTTACAGTTAACAGCTACTGTACGCAAGTCTTTCATTATGTCTCATCGTCCAATTACCTGAATACATTGAATAATTTCTAATGATAATGCTACTTTGTGACATGGAAAATAAACGAAAGACAAGTAAGTTGACACACGGCATCAGTTGTCTCCCATATTTAGCCTACTGCGGCTGATCAATGTGGCTGGTTTGGACAGTTAGCTGCAATACTGCTTTTATACACATGATGAAACATATTTGAATTTTTTTCTGTCATCTATCTCCTGATCTGTCTTTTAGTTAGAGGACGACATTGTCGCTCGTCCAAACTACTTCACCACCATGAAGAACTTTGCACTGCAGCAGCCATCAGAGGAGTGGATGATCCTGGAGTTCTCCCAACTTGGTTTCATTGGTAAGTCTTTTCAGTCATGTTCGCCAACATTTACTGCATTTCTGTTAATAGTCCTTCATTCACATCACAGGAGACTGATGAAGTATCAGGAAAAAGTTGGTTCTTGGGTTTGTTTTTAATTTTTCTGAAAAGTTTTTCTGTGCATAAAAGACATAAACAAAAACATCAACTTTATTTGTGTTGTTGGTTAGAACACGTCTCAGAGACTAAAGAAGCACTCTCTCCATTATCCTCTTGTGGATGTTTATCGTAGATGATGTTGATTTTTCCTTTTTTGGCTAAATTACCACCACTAGCACAGCTTATACTGCCTTCCTCTGGTACAGTACAGGGTTTCCTCTACATGCAATTGATCGTGGCGCACCGCCACGGCAAAATAAAAGCTGCCACACCTTCAGAATAATGTTATTGATTTTTTTTTTTAACCTTGTTTTATGCTGTTTTATGTTAACATTAATGTAAACTATCGTATGAAATGTGATTTTGGCACAAAACATGGTGTTTTTCATGAAATGCAACGCTACGCTGCTTTCAAATACCCTTATTGTGAAAAAACAACACCAGAGTCCCCACTTGCCTGTCAGGCAGACAGACAGGGAGGGAGAGAAAATGGTGAAAGAAAGGTACCAAAACTAGGTTATATTTGATTAGGGTTGGGCGAGTTTCGATGGGAACCGGGACTAACTCTCAGATTCTCCCGGAATCGTTGACATTTTTAAATTTCGATTCCTATTTTGGATGCCCAGTCCACCAGTACCGAGTTTGTGGTACACCCAATATACATCGATGCACATGGCACAACTTGCCGTCTTTGTTTCTAATATTTAGCAAGTTTTCAGACCTTCTGATAAATTTCTTTTAATAAAACCGCTAGCACCAAGTCTAGTGACACTTTCTGGTCTTATTGGAAACTTTTGAGACCGACGTGAAAGAATGTTTAGTTTACGGCGCGCTGCTGCAGCCCCTCCCCCATCTCGTAGCACACAGTAGAGCCTGCAGGAGCTGCAGAGCAAACACACCAGCATCCAGAAAATCCAGCACTGCTGCAAGAGTGGACATCCTATAAGCAGCATCTGCTAGTTGGAGCCTTCAAGGTAAAATGAGAATTTAAGCAAGAGGGGAATTGCATAGAAAGATGATTGAGGACCCCTGATTGTATGAGTTTGATGCTCAGCAGCGTTCGTTTGACCTGTCAGAGTCAGGCGAGGTCCAGAGTCTGATCCTTGGGATGAAATCCTGTAGATTAATTGAAGCATCAACCTGCATCAAAACGGTTTTTAATGACTCTGTCCGGGTGAATTCTGACCTCCTGGATCTGGGCTGCTGACATGAACAGGCGCTCCTCATCTGGAACCACCCGCTGGTCTGAGGTCAGGTCTCTCCTCAGGAGCATCTCCAGCAGATGGAGGTCAAAGGTGACATGACTCCTCAGTGTAGTAGCAGATCAGTGTGTGTATGTGTGTGTTTTCACCTGAACTACAGACACACACACACACCGGAGCTAGACTGAACCGTCCTCTGAGTGCTGACCTGCTCATTGGGGGAATATTTTCAGGGCAGAAAGTGGAAACAGGTTTTTATTGAACTCCACAGTTGGATGATTCTTCCAGAAAGCTTTGACTGACACTGATGAGCTGTTTCTGTACCGAGGAAGCTGATGTTTGCTGTGTTTGACAGAGCTGTTGAACGGAACCACATAGTCCTGACAAACTTATAAAACCCTAAAAAGTTTAAAAAAAAAAAAAAAACCTTCAGCTGCTGGACAAATCTGTGTGTTTTTTTTACAACAGGGAGAGAAACAGGCTAGATATTATCTGAAAATATAAATGAAAGAGTGGCTCATTCTCTTTCCTGAAGATGAACCCAGACTGCCAGTCTTTTTTTTTTCTTTTTCAAATTGCCCTCTAACATATCACTGCATAACTTTCTGACTCATTTTGATGGCACACTGACATTTATGATGTGCATTCTTGGAGCCGATGTCACCCTGCAGCATCCCGAGCCCGAGAACCACAACACACTTTTCTTTTTTTTTTTTTCCAGGACACTTTATCCCTTTACAGCAGCACTTGGCTTTATAGCACCACATCTCACGCAAACAACTATTTATTAACCATAGACCGTAAATGAAGGGGGACAAACCCTCCGCGACATCACCCGTTGGTTTCTGAAGAGCTGAAAGTGAACTCAGTTGGGTGTTTCCCACCATCGCCATCTCGGCCACATCGCATGTGTCGTCACTTTTGAAGATTACAAAAATGCACAAAGAGCGGCCTCAGGGCAAATGATTGACCGCCAATATACTCTGGGCTAAATGCTAGCTGAGCTAACTTGAAGCTCACAAGAGCTAACGAAAATTAGCCTCCCAAGTGGCGAGATGAAGCTAAGACATGATTGGACTTGTTAGCTTCTAAAAACCACCATTTTGCTTCTCTGCTACAGACTGAGGGCTTTCCAAGACCAAACAAAGAGCTAACTATTAGCCACCAGTAGGGATGTAACGATTACCGATAAAATGGGTAACTGTGATAAAATCCTCAATGATTAGTAAGACTGTTTCAAATTTTAATTATCGTGAAAACCGTGACTGATTTCTGCACTTTGGAAAGCTCACCATCATTGGCCGGAAAAGCAGCAGCAGTCCCAGTTTGCATTGTTTAATTTCTTAAAACACCATGGAAAGCAACAAAGGCACCCACGTGGACAGTGCTCTGGAGATTTTTCCCCCTTTAAAAAGGAAGAGTAGACATGTAGACCCATCTTGGATGTTTTTAAAGATGCTGATGGGGTGTTTCAATAATACTGCGATTTAAAAAATTTTTTTTTTTTTAATTTTTTTTTTTATATTAGTAAGATCCCCGAGGGGAAATCAGGGCTCTGCATTTTACCCATCTCTGTACTGTAAGTATCAGAGAGGCTGCTACTTAAAGCACCCGGGGAGCAGTTGGTGGGGGTCCACAGTGGTTCACCTATGGTCGTGTCGGGGACCCAGGTCCTCCGCGCCAAAGCCCACGACGCTACCACTAGGCTACCCCCTCCCCCAATGAGAACATAATGATAACAGTGATCATTTTGGTCACAATCACCGAGATATGAAATTTGCATATCGTTACATCTCTAGCAACCAGTCCAAAAAATAGCGTAGTGAAAATATCCCCCCTGATGGAGATGGGACAGCATCAGACAGTGAAGACCATCCGAGATGTCAGACCATAGAATCTGACTATGAAGCCGACCTCACACCTGTGGTACCTCAAACAGAGCATAGTGTCTGCAGGAGAAGCGGGGGGGGGGGGGGGGGCACAGGGTCCTGGAGCTACTGGTGGAGCTAGAGCTCGCATATGAGCACGTGGGCGAGCAAGGGGACAAACTCAAGGAAGAGTCGATGGCACTGTGACATGGCAGCCCACTGCTCTCTGGTCAATCTAAAGATGGGTTGAATGCAGAGCCAAATTACCCATGGGATTAATTTAGTATTAAAAAGAGAGAAAAAAAGACATTGGCATATTCAAAAGTAGAGTCCGGAGTTTTCCCCCTGAAAATAAACGCTAGACTTCTGTGAGTTAAATCCGACTTAATCCACACCTTTGGGCCGCTGCTTTCATGTAGCGATGAGTTTTGTTTGTAACTCCCCCCCCCTGACTGTATTTCGCATCTTCCCTTTGTTTTGGGGTGTTCGGGATGTTTCTTTGTGGAGATTTGCGCATTGTCTCTGGCCAATGACAAAGCTAAAGGCGTAACGTTCTGTTGGGATAAACTCGTCAATAGAACAAACTTTTTTTTTTCTTTTTTCTTTTTCAATTCTCGATGGAAATGGCTGATGTAGCAAAGAAAAGGAGGTAGAGCTCTAGATAGTGCACGCTTGAAAGCCAGGGTTAATATTGGTTTGGCTTTCACCCACTCTCTAGCTTTGAAGGAGAGGCTTGGGGCTGAAGAGCGATGTGACCATTAGCATAAGGGGAGGGGCTCCCAGCTTGAATAGTGTATACAAACAGAAACGGGGGAACACTCCGGACTATACCTTTAATCACTGGTTCTTCTATATTTGATTATGTAATTATCCTACCAAGCTGTAATACGTGATTTTACTTTTTAATTTATTGTTTTCATTTTTTTTACGCAAATGATATAATGCAAAAAAATGAAAAAGGTAACCTGCATTTTATAAGATGTAAAAGACAAGCATTGTTTAGATAAATGTGTTAATGTTCTTTTGTGAGTTTATGGAGGAGGATTAGGGCACCGAAGAAAAAAAAAATTCAGAGAAAAAAGTCAGAATTCTGACTTTTTCCCCCCAACATTAAAAAAAAATTCCTAGAACTTTTTTTTTCTTTAATCTTCTGGGAAAACAGTCAGAATTCTGACTTTTTTCTGATTTTTTTCTTCAGTGGCCCTAATCCTCTTCTGTATGTGTTTTTGGCTACTATTTTGTAAAAAAAAAAACTAACTTCAAACCGTATTACATTCGGTGATGGACATATATATTAGAGAGTGAAATAAATTGGAAGAACCCTAAAATAATTGTTCATTTTGAATGAAAGTAAGTCAGTGGGGTTATAAATGACCCCACTGAGTCATTCAGCATTAGGCACTAAAATAGCTCGGTCGCTTTAGGGTTAATGAAGCTGCAGGGAAGCAGGAGGTCCTGGAAAACAGCCTGATACTGTGATGAACTGTGGATGTGATTAACCTGCTCACTGCAAGGTGATTTCTGCCAATAACAGAGACAAAGAATGAGAGTTTAAAAACAGGAAAGACGAATCTCTAATTCTGCATGCATGCCGTTTGTTTAAAAATCACATCACATGACACACACACACCCACACCTGCACCAACATGTGTGGAAGTGTGACTCCAAACCCAGGTTAAAACCTGTTCTCAGAGCAGGCCAACAGCTTTTCATGCTCGTCTTCAGTTTCGACTCCCCTGTCTTGTGTTTAGCGATTAGCGCTCAGCTAGCTTCCCGGCTGCTCTCATCAGCATTCAGCGGCTAACTGTCGCTAACGAGCCAGACAGCTGATCAATCGCAGAAAGAAATGAGGACGAGAGCAGAAAGATCATTTGGAGAGGAGTGTGGGAGAAAAGCGATGATGCTGCTGAGGGGTGGATCCTGATGATGGGCCCCTGATGGCCCCCAGTTAACAAACAGTTTGTGTTAATACCAAATATTAAAGGCCAGGAAGCGAGCTTTTCTCCCAGGACGTCTCCATGAAACAGCTCTGAGGACTTGGACCCTGAAACAGTTAAAGGCTGCAGATTATAAGATAGTATCTCATTATTATGAGATAGCGAAGTCACAATTATGAGATACATGTTTGTTTGTTTTTTCATCAGAGAGGAAATAGGCCTCCATACTAATCCAGCAACTGAGGCTGTCCTTAAAGGTACTAGAGGCAAGATTAAGAAATGAAACTCGCGGCTGGTGCCTCAGGTAACTGCAGCCATGAGCCAAGCTGCACGGGAGCGAGCACAAACTGAAGATATCATGTTGACTACGCTATTTCTACGTAGTTCCACTTTTTAGTGTCTTTCAGTCGATCTGGATCATTTGCTGACGGCAGAAGAATCCATAACTATCGCTTACAGTGTTTGAATTTACCGCGACCGTCTTCTTCCTTTATCAAAACTGCAGATGTAGCGTCATTTGACGTCACGTCGGCAGGGCAGCGTGGGAAATTCGGACACCGAAATGCAGCGCATTTTGCAGCACACAGACTGTTCAAGGCAACGGAGAGAAACGTGGGTGGAAATGTTATTTTTGGTTTTTAACGTTTCGTCACCCATCAGTATTAAAAAAAAAATGGACATGCATGTTTGTTTTTTTTTAAATTCCTGCCTCTAGTCCCTTTAAAGCGAGAAACTACAGGAAAATAGGGTAAAAAATTTAACTAACTGGTATCAACATGAAACTTTCCTGGTTTATTCGGCACATTAGGGCTATCATTTTTTGTATTGCAAGTTTTCTGAAATTTTATGTTTAAATATGCAAATGAGGTGTTATATAGCCACAAATGGACTAATTTGCATACATTTCTAGGGAAAGAAAAATCTAAACACAGGATTAAACCAGGTTCAAAGTTTCTTTTGAATTTTGTTCATTAAAGCCAAAAGTTTTTACAGAGGGGATTTTGGATATCTCTAGTTATCATTTCACAATTTAGAATATATTGTCAACCAGATAAACTCATGTTTGGCATATTTTGGGGATGAAATGTTCTATAAATCAGGCTGTGAATAAGATATCAAAAAATCCTTCTGTAAAAACTTAAAGAATACAGTCAGGAGCAAAACTTCAAACTTTAGTTTCTGTAAGTGCTCCTGAAGTTGAGATTTTTTTATCAGAGTAAGAGAAAAAACTAATTTTGAGAAAACAGCAACTTAAAGGTAGAGTCCGAAGCCCCTCCAGCGTTTCTGTTTGCAAACAACAGCATTCAAACTTAGCGCTCCTCCCTCTCAGGCTAATGGCCGCCTCGTTCTAGCTAGCCTATTCGGCTTCAAGCTTCTCCTTCAGAGCTCAGAAGCGGGTACAAGCCAAACTATTATTAACCCTGGTTTTCCAAAGCGCATTATCTGAAGCTCTTACCTTTTCTTCGGTGCATCCACTGTGTTTCCTTTCTTTCTTTTTTTTCCTTCGAGAGTTCGAGTGACTGGCGTCTGCTCCAATTATGAGCTTATTTCCACACAGCGTCATGCTCTTAGCTCTGTCATTGGCTGCCGATATAAACAGAAATCTCCACCCAGAAACGTCCCGAACGCACCAAAACAATACAAAAGAGAGCGAATTACAGGCAGGGGGAGAGAGAGTTGCATTCAAGCGCACCACGGCACGGGAGTAGAGGCCCAAAGGCGGGTTTTGAGACGGATTTCACTTTATACCTATACCTTTAAGCTGCATTTTGATGGGATTTGGGTGCATCAGACAAAGTATCATGAAATAAACCCCTAAAATGTTTATTTTGGACTTTTTTTTTACACTAGTCTGAAAGAAAACATGTTGAAGGAGGAAAAAAAACGAAAATCTCACAATTGACCAGGTGATGAAAAAACAGGGTTTTGCCTGTAGTGTCTCCCCTTAAAAAATAATGACTGGATGTCGACTGGGATTAAAAGGTTCAAGATCTACATGCAGTTTTACATTAAAAAAAGAAAAGAAAAACAGGCAGACAAATAACTGCTAAAAAAAAAAAAAAAGGTCTTGTAGCGTAATGGACTAAGGTGGGCACTATTTGTATCTCATTGGATTTGGTGGGAAAGTGTTTTTCAACATTTTCAAGTTATTTCTTTTTTTTTTTTTTTTTTGGAAACTGAAACGTTAAGTTTTACATTTTGTGAACTGTGGTTGAGTTTGGCTGAGTTCTGGTCCGCACAGAAACAGCTGCTCGTCTCATCCTCATGATGCTTCGTGTTTCTGCCATGCGATGCGGTAAAGAGGTCCTGCTTGTTTCGCTCTCAGACCAGGCTGCAATCTTGTTCTTTTTAAAACTCTGATTCTTCATTTCCAAACTTCTTTGATTTGTGGAAAACCTTTGTGTTTCTGCAGCGACTGTAAAAGCTGCGAGATGAAGGCTGGGGAGAACAAAGAGGTAGTCTTGTTTCTGCAGATGGTTTTCATCTCTGTGCAGCAGTTTTCTCTCGTTCTCTGTGGTTGTTTTCCATCTCCTTGCTTTTGTTTTCTCTGTGGACATCATCCATGTCTTTGTCATCATTTGAGGATGTTGGTGGTCTGTTGGTGTCTTTTCAACAGTCCTTGTAATTTGCGGTCAAACAGACTTCTAATCTTCCTGCTGTCTCTCTGATGGATTGGTGTTAGTGAACTTTAAAGATGACCTGAATCAGCTCTTCTACGTGCAGATATCACACTTCAACCTCACTCCAAGGCTTTTCTGCAGCATTTCCAGTTAAACTTATCTTCTGAATGGGAGTGAACATAAAAAAGCTTTATCCATTTTACACTTTACATCAGTGTTTATCCCCAAACTGAACCTGTAAGGGACATAAATGTGAGCGGATGTTTAAATGTGTAAAAACTGGCTCCCTGTCACACTTTCTCATCTCATACAAACCATCAGCACTGAAGCGCTCTGCAGGAACTCGCTGAATTCCCTCTGCAGCCACCTCGAGGCATCGCTTCCTCCATCAAAACAAATTAAACATTTTAAGTGTGAATTATTGATTTCACTAATTACAACGGAGAAAACAGTCAATACCGTTCTCATGTGTTCTGAACCCGGAGGGGCGCTGAAGAGTCCAAACTCATTTATTTTTATCGGCTTAAGTGGAGCATCAGAAGGGAGTTAACTTTGTTATTAAAGAATCGTGACTAATCAGACGGAGATGAACTTTTTTATGGCTTTGAATAAACTCTTTCAGCAGGAGGACGTTGTTAGGAAAGGAGATGAGCTTCCTCCACTGAATGAGGATGATGAAACTGTTGCTTTATGGGCTGTCTGACAGTGAAGTTAATGGAGGAGTATATGTGCCGCACTCCGCCTTCATCGCACACTCTTTGTTCTCGTTAATGATAAAACCGTGTGGGACAGTAGAAGGCGATGAAGAGTCCAGCTTAGGGAAACTCACATCTGCTTCAGAGGATGAAGAAAATGACAGGAACAGGAGCAGAAACCAGAACCGGTGTGTTGACTGGGTGATGATGATGCAGTGATGAAGAACAGGCAGAGCTCTGACCACATATCGTGTCAGAAAGGTGGTTGTTGTGGATGAAGCTTCTGAAAAGTTAATTTCTCCGCATGCTGGAGCTTTTCGCTGAGTCGGTGTGATGAAGAACTCTGATTGGCTGCTTCTGTTCAGGGTTATAATGCAGTTAGAAAAGAAAGCAGAAAAAAAGCTGCTGCGTGAAACAGAGCAGGGCTGTAAAAGCATGCTCAGATACTAATCAATATTAACACTGAGTCATTAATTATATTCTTGCAACGCTACTTTCTAAGAGGGAAACTGTGCAAACTGTAAATAAAACAGAACATAGTGGTTTACAAATGTCAGCAATCCTTATTTTATTCCCATCAGAACATAAACAACATAACAGATGTTAACTCTCAGCTTCATTCTATCAATACAGATAAACTTCATCTTCCTTTCTGTCGTTCGACGCATAAGTTCTCCGTTACTTACAGAGGTTCTACTTAGGAATTCTTATTTTCATTTTGCAAAAATATCGTCCTCCCTGAAGGGGCAAACTCTGCTGGAGAACAGTGAGCCCACTTCTGGGGTGCCCAAAAATTGTAATTCTTTCTTGAGCTGCTAGGGCAGTGGTTCCCAAACTTTTTCTGCAGGGCCCCCCTTTTCATTGGCAATTATAATGTCAAGCCTCCCCATCCCACCACCCCGACCACATGCACCCAAACATTTACCATGAGACGCATGACAAATGCACTGCATTTGAGAGGGGAGGGCAATGCCGTTTGTCATCATCATTTGTTAAAGTCAAAGTCAACTTTATTGTCAAATGTGCCACATGTTAGAGATACAACACAGATGAAATCACAGTCCTCTCAAACCGATGGTGCATATAATAAAATATAATAAACTATAAGATAAAAATATGAAAAATAAAGGAATCCACTCGGATATCCTAGAAATCTAAACACGAAACCTAAGTTTAAATACTAAAGAAGATTACAAATTTACAAATGGGTTGACAGTAGACGATGTGAATGATATTGCAATCCTAATGTAGGAAGTAGTACAAATTTTGTTTGTTCATTAGTACTTTAAAAGATATGCCCAATTTTTGTTAGAAGTACAAAAACTATACTTTTTAGCTGGCTGGACCCTCCCCCTGACATAGCCCTGTTCTCTGTAAGGTCTCAGTCTGCAGCAGAGTAGCAAAATGGTGGTTTGTAGCAGCTAACAGCAAGTCCAAACATGTCTTACCTTTATCCCGTAACTCAGGAGGTTAATCTTCGTTAGCTCCTGTTAGTTTTGAGTTAGCTCCGTTAGCATTTAGCCCAGTGCATGTTGGCTGTCAATCATTCGCCCGAGGCCGTGCTTTGCCCATTTTAGTATTTTCCAGGAGTGATGACACAAGTGACACGGCAAGATGGTGACGGTGGGACACTCCCGACTGGCCTCACTTTCCCCTATTCAGGCGAGACCGGATACTGCGTCCAAATTTTTACAGTCTTTGGTCATCCCTCAATTTCAAGTCAGGAATGAAAGTTTACCTGATCAAACAAGTCTCCCAATGATTTCTTCTTCTTCTTCTTTCTCAGTTTCATTATCATTGTAGGCTGTCATTGCATTTTGTTCATGGCCTTTCTAAAACAAATGAAGTTGTTTTTTTTATTATTATTATTAGTGATGCAGTTTTATTTTCATTTTCTACAGGCGTTTGTCTTTCATTGTTTGTTAATGTTTGATTTTCCATGAATTTTAAGTGTTTTTGTATGTTTTGCAGTCGTGTTCATTATAAGCCTTTATAGGCTTTTTTTTAACTTCTCCAGCGCTTATTATTCTTGTTTCATCACTATCTTTTGCTATAGTCTTTTTATGGTGCAAATGAATAAAACAAATCAAAACAAAATACAGAAAACGGAAACATTTCATCATTTCATGGAAACTATTGGCTTGTTTTGAATCTGATGGCAGCAATACGTCTGTAAAAGTAGTTCCAGGGTGATGTTTATTTGCAGCATCTCCTCCTCTTCTAACAGCTGTCTGTAAAAGTCTGGGAAGTGAGGAGACCAGTTTCTGGAGTTTTAGGAGAGGACTGTTGTCCCATTCTGGTCTGATGCAGGATTCTACCTGCTCAACAGTCCTGGACCTTCATTGCTGGATTTTTGCTTTCATGATGCTCCAGTTGTTTCCTACTGGTGAAAGGTCTGGACTGCAGGCAGACCAGTTCAGCTGCCAGACTCTCCTCCTGTTTCCAGCCATGCTGCTGTGATGGATCCAGTATGTGGTCCAGGTCTTCCCTGGAAGAGACTTTGTCTGGATGGGAGCAGATGTTGCTCTAAAACCTCCATGTATGCAACCCCTAAATGCAACCCCGTCCCATCAGAGATGCAGCTTTTCATTTGTCCACTGATAACAAGCTGGATGCTCTGACCCTCTTTAGTCTGCAGGACACGGCCTCCATGCTTTTAATAAGTCAAGTGACATTTCTCAGCTTCCACAGAGTAAAACTACATTAAAAAGTTGGGAGAAAATCAAGAAAGAATCAGTTTTATGAATGTCTAAACTTCCTGCTGATGTCTTCGCTGTTCTGACTGAATCTGTGGACGGCTGACCGCATCAGCAGTTTTTATTTGGAGTCGGATTTGATGGAGGGATGATGGAGAGGAAGCTGAGATGAACCGACCGGGAGGTGGAGATGAAGCCCTGCAGGAGTCTCATTTCTGACCTCGATGATGATGATGATGATTTCTCACCTGGATGTTTGTGTTTCTTCATCCTATTGTGTTTATTCTCAGCCTGTACTGTCTGATCATCACAGCCTTCCTCCTCCCTCCTCCTCCTCCCTCGGCTCTGACCTTACGAATCTTCCCCGACCCGAAGTTGCCTGGAAGCGGCGGCTGCTTTAATAGATTCATGGAGGTGAAGCTGACTCACTGAATTAAATCAGACGGAGCTGCAGCGCTGCGGGCCGCTCTCTAATTCAACTGCTCACATTTGGGTTTTGCGTTTGCTAAGTTTAGCTGCAGTTTTGGTCTGCAGGGTGGTGGGTCGCGTTGCCTCGCTGAACATCCTGCCCTCCAGAGGCTGACATGTCCAGACTGATCAGGGAGGACCAGACGAGGGCAGGAGCGGGCTGGAGCTCATCGGCTGGCCTTTTAATTCGTCATTGTTGGAGTCCAGTGAGACGTCTGTGCGGTTCGCTTTTTGACCTTTAATTTTCAGAGAAGCTCAGACCGACGCTGCTCAGAGACATCAGACAGACGAAACCCTGTCAGGCATCTGAAAAGAAACGCTGAGCTCATTTCCTCCAGGTCAGAGTGGAGCAAGGGACTCAATCATCAGATCAAAAACTGAACAAATGTCTCAGATGTCTCATGTTGTCTCATTTCATGAGTTCATTTTCACATTTCAGACTGCAACACATAAAATGCAGTCGGGATGGAGTCATTTAGAGCTGCAACGAGGTAAAAAAAAAAAAAAAAAGGATGATTTTATTTCAAACAGGGGGCTTTAGATGGGATTTGGTCCACAATCAGCACAGATAAAAGTCTTTGACGATCAAAGAAGCTCAAAAGATCTCCAGTTTGTCTCCAAATGTTAGAAAATTAGTTTAAAAACAAAGTTCCTCATAAAGAAAGATCAAAGGATTTCCATATTTCTCCATCTACAATCAGAATATCAATAAAATATTCAGTCAATAAGGAGAAATTTCAAAGGAGCAAATCTAAGCTGGACTTCTCTGATCCCTGAAGCTGGGCTTAGGGGTGTAGGGAAAATATCGAGATGCTGATATATCGCAATATTTTGTGTTGCGATATTGTATTGGCATTAAAAAGCATTGTGTCAATATTTTTTACAAACAAAATCTTGTGAGATCTTGTTCCATCAGCGTTGGTCCAGCATGTATAAAAGTCCCTGCTATCCTGGAAGAACTACATATCCCAGCATTCTTTTCAGAGTCATGTGACTACGGTGCAGCTGCTGCTGCCGCAGACTGAGGCCCCGTCCCAATACCCACCCTAAACCCTACACCCTTGTATGAAGTGCGCACTTGGCAGAAGTGCACATTAAGGGTTGGAGTGTGCAGGTTGCAAGTGCGGGAAAAGGGCAGAATTGGGACAGTGATGTTCCCCCATTTTGCACCACGTCATTTCATGTCATTGCTTCCAAACTCAGCTTCATCTCTGTTCCTGGTGAAGAGGCGTCATTTTTTTAACATCAACTGAATAAAGTTAATTTCATCTGTTCGTGTAAAATAGATATAATGAAATCCACACAAGTTTGATTAATAAATAAATGAATTACTGAACTAATTTATGTAAGATGGCTGTAGAATTTCACCAGTACAGGTTAAATAATTGTTACATTCTAAACAAATGTATAATAATGAGCAAATTGTTGCTCTGTGACTGTGATCGTTAGCATAGAATGTCCATAAATGTCCACATGTCCATATAAACATGTATAAGTTCTTTGAGTTACATTGGGAACTGAGACCTGTACTAATTACATGAGTTGTAAGGCTTACAGAAGTATGGTTACATAATTATTTTTATCCTTAATTTCATTGTAAATCTAGATGCTTTGGTATTGTATACTTATTTAGTTTTTGCTTTTTTCCATTAAAATGTTTGCTTAGTATTGTATTTTAATTTTGTTAACCTGTGTTTTTGTTGATTGTATGTTCAAAATTTATGTTGATCTGGACCCCAGGAAGAATAATCTTCACTGGTGAAGACTAATGGGGATCCATAATAAACTAAACTAAACTAAACTATGGCAGGTAAACAGGTTTCCCTTGTTAGAGACGCTGCGTCTCGACTGGACTTACCTATGTAAATAAAGTTTTTAAATAAAAAATTAATTTAGCTACTTTTATCAGTAAACTGATAACTTTCATTATTCAAATGCTTTGAATTTTAATATTCAAAGTATATTTCGAAGTAACATGGCAAACTTCAGTAAATATTTCACCTACAGCATAAAAGATTAAATGTTTCAATGTTTACATCTGAAATGGCTTTTTTTTTTTTTAACACAGGCAGGAGCTCATTACCAAACATGGACATGTTCCGCCTTTATGGTTCAAAACGTCACATGCAGCAATGAATTATGGGCAATATGCTTCGGTGAAGTCTGCATGGATGCAGACTTCACTGAAGTGTGGATTGAGGGCGCAAAAGGGGCGTGACGGACTTCTGCCCTTGAGCAGCCATGGAGAATTGGGACACACTACGCACTTCAACCCCTCAGCGGGAGCGCGCATTCTAGGGGCGCAAGGGTGGAAGTGCGGGTATTGGGACGGGGCCTGACTTGCTTTGAAGCTGCTGATAATATGTCTGGTTTTAAGTTGTTGGTTAAGTTACCAAGTTGTCAGAAACATTATAATGAGCCACATGTTGGCTAATACCTGCTAGTATCTGTTATCTGGCAGCATTGCTGATGTTTAATCTGCCTTTGAAACTTGATTGCTTTGATGAAGTCAAGTAAAACTCCACGTTATTAAGTCAACGAATCACACTATTGTTACAGTCATTGTAATACTGTACTTTATTTACTTCAGAGGCTTGTTAGCTACAGTTTGCACTGTTTTAATAAATGGAACTAATTTTCTCAGTTCATGTTCGATTCATTTTGTCCAGATTTTGCAAACTGTAGACTCTCTGTCCAGTCAGACTTATATTGTGTAATTGATGTTTTTAGTTTTTGGTTCAATTAATTCAGTCAAAGTAAACAGAACACTCACAAGATGTCACCAAAATCACTCTGTCCCTTTTAAATCTTTCAGAAATCAGTGTTGTTTTCGTAAACGATGATGACGAAATCATTTCGTTGACGCCCCCTTTTTTATCATGAGGATAACAAGGCGATGACGAGCTAAACATGTCTCTTTGATGACTAAAACATGACAAGACGTGTGTAAATTTTCGTTGACGAGACGAGACTGAACGAAAATGTTAATTTCTGGTCTGTCAGATGTTCGTGATGCAGGAAATCTGTCTGTCAAAAGTTTAAAAAGTAGTTGCATCGTGTTCTTGTTTGGGCACGCCGACCATCACTTGGCGTGCAGCCGCATGCACATCAGAGTTCTGCAGGTTTACCAACCCGCATCTGCCCGAAACGAGACCCACTAACCGTGGCTCACCCTGTCAAACCTGACCCGCACGTCGCACATTAATTTCCTAAATTCATCGTAGTCTGTCATTTTGCCACATAGGGGCTTTATTTATTTGATTCAGAAATTCCTGCATAAAAGATCATCATCCCTGGTTGTAATCGTGTTCTCTGTTCCCATCACCAACAGTGTCTCTGCCTCTGCCTGATCTGGAAATTATCCCAGCGCCTGATGTTTAAAACACGTCATGTCCAACGAAAAAGAAACTTATTCTCACCACCACCCGCCCGAACTACATAAATATCCGCCCACACCTTAACCATGATATTAATCTTTGTCATTTCTATCTGCTAAACACCATTTTTGCGTGTTACCGTTGGGTATCTGAACTGTTGCAGGACTCCGGTGCACACACCTGCAGACAGACACGCAGCTGCTTGGCTGCGTTGGTCAGAAACGGTGGGAAGTTCAGCTTCGGCTCCCAAAGAAGAGCCTGCTCTCTCGACTCCTAAAACAAGGTTGCACGTATGTCTGTAGTCGGCACTTCAATGATGCAGACTACACTACAGCTAGCGTTAGCAAGCTCGCGTTAGCTGACGTTACCAACTTTTCGCTTGTGAAAACATACAAGCATCTGAAAACTGGGTCTGTACCCCCCCGTTTCCAGTGGAACAACTGGGGACTGCCAAAAAAAGGAGACGCTTTCAGATGCTTGTGTGTTTTCAGCCGCACAAAGTTAGGCACGTCATCGAGCTGGCTAATGCTAGCCTGCCAACACGACAGTATAGCCTGCCGGCTACAAACAAACGTGAGTCGTTTTATTATAAAGTTCGGTCATTCACCGCGGCGAATCGGTCGTTTTGATCCACTTCTTCCTTAGCAACACTTCAGTCTGGAATGAAAACTTGGCATTGGCGTTTATCCGATTTACAAAGTTTAACAGAGTAGTAGCTGACGGACTACTGTTAGCAGGTTAGCATTAGCCAGCTCGATAACGTGCCTAACTTTGTGCGGCTGAAAACACACAAGCATCTGAAAACGTCTCCTTTCTTGGCAGTCCCTAGTTGTTCGACTGGAAACGGGGAGGTACAGACCCGATTTTCAGATGTTTGTGTGTTTTAAGACGCACAATGTTAAGCACGTCAGTAAACGCTAGCTGGCTAATGCTAGCATGCTGTGAAGTGCTGGTGTTGTGCCCCACCGGCGACAAACAAACGTGTGTTTTATTATAAAGTTCGGCCCTTCACCGCGGCGAATCGATCGCTTTGATCCGATTCTTCCTTAGTATCACTTCAGTCTAGAATGAAAACTTAAGTATGTTTGGAGTTTATCAGATTTAAGCAGTATAACAGAGCACGAACGGCTGTCGTTAACATGGCCCGGAAGAGGAAGTGTCCAAATACCGGGAACTTCCAGTAAGCGTGATAATCCCCTATGAACATATGTAGCAACAGAGGTAAATATGTTGGATTATAATTAGCAAGCTAATTAGCATCAGCAGTCCCTTGGCAGGTAAAGAAAACATACACAATACAATAAAGCAACAAAATTAAGCCTACAGGTGTCACATGGCTATAATACAAGACAACGCAATGCACTCTCCTCACCATTAACTCCTGTCTTCACTTGCAATGGGACATAGTCTTTCTGTCTGTTTTCATATATTTACAAGCCCATATGCTCAAATGTGACTGGCAGCATGGCCTTCATAGTGGCCAGTTTTTCTTTTCTTTTAAAAATATAGCCTGCCTAAAACTAGACTAAAACATTTTTTAATTTTGTCGACTAAAACTAGACTAAAACCTTTTTGATTTTAGTGGACTAGAACTAGACTAAAACTAGACTAAAACTCTCAGATACAGAAATGACTAAAATGTGACTAAAACTAATAAGTATTTTCGTCAGAAAGACTAAGACTAAAACTCAGATAGTTGCCAAAAACAACACTGCAGAAAATACAGTGGGTACTAAAAGTATTTAGGAACCCTTTTAGGGGTGCTTAAGACATCAAATTTCACTTTTCTGGGGGTTTTGGGGGTATAATGACCACTGATGAGGTCGTGTGAATGTCCAGAGTGAGTATCAAAGTTCCTGTTTATGGTCTGTCAGCTTTGTCTCTTTGTTCATAAACAGTTGAATCAGACAGCAGCCTATCATTCTATGTAATTCTATTATTCTACATGGTTCATTTGCTCCAATTAGAACACACTATCAAGTAAACAGCCCCCCCCCCCCTCTCTCTAACGGCCTATGCACCCCCCCCCCCCCCCCCCCCGGTCTGATTCAGCTGTGTGTAGTATGGAGCTAGTAGTAACTTCTGTGCAGTCAGGTCTGGGTTTTCAAACAAATGGATTTAAAAGAAAACTTCTGCAGCAACACTGAGGGAGGCAACCACAACCTTGTCATTACCTGTAAGTTTATTTATTTTCTAATTGCTGTCTTGTCTGATAAACGTAGCTCACACTGTCTGAAGTGTCCATGTTGCTAGCAGTTAGCCTTTAGCAAACTCCAACTGCTAGGGCAGCTTGACCTACTTTCTCTAAATAAGGTTATAGCCAAATAAGGTGTAGCCAATCAAAATGAAGTCAACTTGGTCTCCGGGTAAAGTTGCATATCATTACTGCACCCAAGTCTTTACAGAGGAAGTGAGGTCTGGTGTTTCAAAACAATGTCCCCCTGTAAAAAATGCATTTTTTTTCTTTGGAGATTTGACATATGCAGCAATGTCAACAACATTAACTAGTTTTTGCTGCTATGTCACCACTCCTTTAAACTTTTCACTCTTTGTTTCATTGCAGCCATGAAATAGGAAAGAATGAGTTTACACCAGTGGCCAGTGGTGGCCAAAGTCGTTCCTCAAGGGCCGCTGTCTGACGGTTTTCCATGCCTCCTTGCACCAGCACAGCTGACTCAAATAGCATGAATCTAAAAAGCCTATGAATTTGGGTCAGGTGTGAGTTGGAGAAGGGAGACATGGAAAACCTGCAGGGAATGTGGCCCTCGAGGACCGGAGCTGGACACCCCTGGTTTACACCATCTGAAAAAACTGAAATATCACATGGTCATAAAAGTATTCCAGACCCTTTGCTCAGAACTGAGTAGAAGCACCCTTTTGAACTTGTACAGCCATGAGTCTTCTTGGAAATGATGAAGCATTTTTTTTTACACCTGAATTTGGGATCTTCTGCCATTCTTCCTTGCAGATCCTCTCCAGTTCTGTCAGGTTGGATGGTGAATGTTGGTGGGCAGCCATTTTCAGGTCTCTCCAGAGATGCTCAGTTGGGTTTAAGTCAGGGCTCTGGCTGGGCCAGTCAAGAATGGTCAGATTTTTGTTCTGAAGCCACTCCTTTGTTATTTTAGCTGTGTACTGAGGTTCATTGTCTTGTTGGAAGGTGAACCTTCGGCCCAGTCTGAGGTCCTGAGCACTCTGGAAGAGGTTTTCTTCCAAGATCTCTCAGACTTGGCCGCATTCATCTTTCCTTCAATTGCAACCAGTCGTCTTGTCCCTGCAGCTGAAAAACACCCCCATAGCATGATGCTGCCCCCACCATGTTTCACTGTTGGGATGGTATTGGGCAGGTGATGAGCAGGGCCTTGTTTTCTCCACACATACCGCTTAGAATTAACTCCAAAAAGTTCAATCTTGGGGTGAATTCCAATTCCTGTCTTAACCCTCAATTTAAAAAATGCGCACTCCCGCTAAGTGCAAGTGCTGTCCCGATTCTCAGAACGTTAAGTTGAGGGGCAAGTTTGAGGGCTGAATCACACTCAATATTGAGATTCTCCGACACCACCCTAAATAAGGGCTACCCAGAATGCAAGCGGCAAAGAAGGCGAGTTACAAATCTTTTTTTTTTTCTTTTTTTTTTAAAGCAATTATTTTGTTTATTTATTTATTTATTTTTTTAAGGATTTTTTGGGCACTAGTGGCCTTTATGCGACAGTGTATAGCGACAGGAAAGGGGCAGAGAGAGTGGGGAGTGACATGCAGCAAAGGGACCTGGACCGGGAATCGAACCGGGCCGACTGTGCTGAGGAACTGTAGCCTCTGTTCATGGGGCGGCTGCTCAACCAACTGAGCTAATCACCGCCCCGCGAGTTACAAATCTTAAGTATTTTCTTTGTTAATGGAGATATAAATATTACGAAAACTATTGTATTATCTTAGTTTAGGCCCACGCCATGGATTAGTTACCTCATTGTTGCATAATATTTATTTTTATTTTACGATCTTTTGTCAATAGCAGTCAGTGCAGTTAAGCCATGTTGCTATCGTTTCAGTTAGTTAACGTTTCAATATGGTCATTTTTCTCGGCACTAATGTAGTTGTTTTATCAAGATAACAGCCTGTATAATGTGCTTGTGCCGATAATAGTATAAGACGACCGGGCTGATGTCATCTCCCGTAGTCGCAGAGTTATGGAACGATAGTTCTGTTTCATTTCTTCATTTCATTTTTTTTTTCAACCTTGAGGTTATTTCTAGAAATTTATACGTGCATTTACTCACCAGTAAAATTTCTGCATCACTTCTGACTCCTTCGGAAGATATTTTGTTGAGTCGTCCTTCGGCGTACGTCCATATAATGGCAGACAGGGCAGCCTCTATATAAGGCATTATCTGCAGCAAAACTCCTCCATTTCACCCACACTTTAAATGTGCATTGCGCATGTTTAAAAGTTAAATACTGTAATTTTCTTTTCTGCACATGCTCTTACAACAGGGGATTATCACACTTCGTGTTCCTGTTTCCGGAACTTGTAACATTTAAGCGCTTCCTCTTCCGGGCCAGTTCAACAGTAGCTGAATCCAATGTCACTGCTCTGTTCCACTTTGTAAATCGAATAAACAACACCAACCCCACTTACAGTGGGTACAGAAAGTATTCAGACCCCTTTAAACTTTTCACACTTTGTTTCATTGCAGCCATTTGCTAAAATCAAAAAAGTTAATTTTATTTCTCATTAATGTACACTCAGCACCCCATCTTGACAGAAAAAAAACAGAAATGTAGAAATTTTTGCAAAGTTATTAAAAAAGAAAAACTGAAATATCACATGGTCATAAGTTTTCAGACCCTTCACTCAGTACTGAGTAGAAGCACCTTTTGAGCGACTACAGCCATGAATCTTCTTGGGAATGATACAACAAGTTTTTCACATCTGGATTTGGGATCTTCTGCCATTTCTACTTGCAGATCCTCTCCAGTTCTGTCAGGTTGGATGGTGAACGGTGGTGTTCAGCCATTTTCAGGTCTCTCCAGAGATGCTCAATTGGGTTTAAGTCAGGGTTCTGGCTGGGCCAGTCAAGAATTGTCCCAGAGTTGTTCTGAAGCCACTCCTTTGTTATTTTAGCTGTGTGCTGAGGGTCATTGTCTTACTGGAAGGTGAACCTTCGGCCCGGTCTGAGGTCCTGAACACTCTGGAAGAGGTTTTCTTCCAGAATATCTCTGTACTTGGCCACATTCATCTTTCCTTCAACTGCAACCAGTCGTCCTGTCCCTGCAGCTGAAAAACATCCCCATAGCATGATGCTGCCACCACCATGTTTCACTGTTGGGATGGTATTGGGCAGGTGATGAGCAGTGCCTGGTTTTCTCCACACATACCGCTTAGAATTAACTGCAAAAAGTTCAATCTTGGTCTCATCAGACCAGAGAATCTTATTTCTCACAGTCTGGGAGTCCTTCATGTGTTTTTTGGCAAACTGTATGCAGACTTTCATATGTCTTGCGCTGAGGAGAGTCTTCCATCAGACAACTCTGCCATAAAGCCCCGACTGGTGGAGGCTGCAGTGATAGTTGACTTTGTGGAACTTTCTCCATCTCCCTGCTGCATCTCTGGAGCTCAGCCACAGTGATCTTTGGCTTCTTCTTTACCTCTCTCACCAAGGCTCTTTTCCCATGATTGCTTAGTTTGGCTGGACGGCCGGGTCTAGGAAGAGTTCTGGTCGTCCCAAACTTCTTCCATTTAAGGACTATGGAGGCCACCGTGCTCTTAGGAATCTTTAATGCTGCAGAAATTTTTTTGTAACCTTGTCCAGATCTGTGTCTCGCCACAATTCTGTCTCTGAGCTCCCTTGGACAGTTCCTTCGACTTCATGATTCTCATCTACTCTGACATGCACTGTGAGCTGTAAGGTCCGATATAGACAGGTGTGTGCATTTCCAAATCAAGTCCAATCAGTTTATTTAAACACAGCTGGACTCCAATGAAGGAGTAGAACCATCTCAAGGAGAATCAGAAGAAATGGACAATCTGTGAGTTAAATATGAGTGTCACTGCAAAGGGTCTGAAAACTTATGACCATGTGATATTTCAGTTTTTTCTTTTTAATAAATTTGCTATAATTTCTACATTTCAGTTTTTTTCTGTCAAGATGGGGTGCTGAGTGTACATTAATGAGAAATAAAATTAACTTTTTGATTTTACAAATGGCTGCAATGAAACAAAGAGTAAAAAGTTTAAAGGGGTCTGAATACTTTCCGTACCCACTGTAAATTTTAATGGATTCCTGACTGAAGCGATGCTAAGGAATTAGTGGATCAAAGCGATTTGCAGGGATGAAGGGCCAAACTTTGTAATAAAACAAGGCAGCACGTACCTACACCGCACGTCAATAATGCAGCTACATTATAGCTGGCGTTAGCAGGCTAGCATTAGCAGGCTGGCGTTTGCTGATGTGCCTAACTTTTGTGCGTCTGAAAACACACAAGCATCTGAAAATGGGTCTGCACCCTCCCGTTTCCAGTGGAACAACTGGGGACTGCCAAGAAAAAGACCGCTTATAAAAGTCTCCGAACTTTATATTAAAACCATAGACTGTATATAATTACTGGACGTAGCTTCCGGTCTCTTCTGAATAGAGAAATGTGAAGCCAGTTGGGCGTGTCTTACCGTCGCCATCTTGCCGTGTCACGTACGTCGTCACTCCAGGAAAATCCTAAAATGGGCACAGCGCGGCCGCGGGACAAATGATTGACAGCTGACGTACTGTGGGCTAAACGCTAACTGAGCTAACACGAAACTAAGAGGAGCTAACAAAGATAAGCCCCCTAAGCGGCATGGTTAAGGTAAGACATGCTTAGACTTGCAATTCACTGACTAAACACCGCCGTTGTGCGACTCTGTAACAAACTGAGACCTTATTAAGAGCAAAGAAGGAGCTAACTAGGAGCCTCCGGTCGGCAGGCGGAGCTTCCGGTCTGCCGCATGTCAATCATAATGATACGCCCTTAATTATGTGAACTTTGAAGAATAAACCTAACATTTAAACGAATGAGTTATAAAAATTCACCCCCTCACAGTTGACATGAAGGTAAACGTGACCTAATAAACCTAAAATGATTTTTTGAACCAGGCTGTAAACCTGTTTATTTCTGCTGTGAAGTCGGCGTTTTTAACATGGGAGTCTATGGGGATTTACTCACTCTTGGGCCAGCCCCTAGCGGATGAAGGGAGGATTACACTATTTACAACGCGGAAGAGAGCTTCACTGTTCTGTGGCGGAGTTTGCCCCTT
>JALJCO010004223.1:0-25363 GCA_023101725.1 Atherinomorus stipes
TTGTATTGAACGAGTAAAGGATGCGATTTGATCTCGTATTGGACCGTCAGTACATAACCAAAAAAATGTCCGGACACAATTGATTACTAAATAAGGAACAATTCCAAACTCTAAAGGACAGTTGGTAAACCAACCAATTAATAAATCTGTTAGCACCTGCTAAATGAAATCGCGTTTTTCAAAAATTGCTGTGACATGTCATCTATTCATCATTGACACCAGACTATTATCTGATAGGGATGTGAATCCCCATCAAAGAGGCTTTGATACGCATCTTGATATGCTGCCAGCAATACGATACATTCACGATACAGTGAAGCCTCCTGCCGATAAGATGCAACTCATTAATGATTTGACTTTATACAATACGATTTGATAAGATTCTGTGATTCCAAGCTATTCAACACAAAACAAATAATTTACAAGTCTCCATCTGGTCTCTAAGAATCATCATAATTATTTTACCTTTTCCTTTCCCTGTGAAGGATGTTTTTAATACTTATATTTTTGATTGTTTTCTATTAATCAAACTAGTAAATCTATCTTAAACTGATGCAGTTCACTCTGGTACAGACAGAGATGCTGTTAGGAATTTTCAGTTTTGTTAAAGAATAAAACAGTATTTTTCTCACCAGTTCTGCTTCTGCTCACCTCATATTTATGTTCATGGGTAGAATCATCTCAGTTCGATGTGGGGGGAGCCGTATCCACAACTTGCCGCCCACCTTGCCATGTTCGTCATGCTGCTGACGTCTTTTATAGCAGCGCGACATTGTGTTCAAACCACGGATTTCTTGTCAAGTTTTCCATTTTTCAAGTATCGCCAGACTTATGACTTGTGTGCCCTCAGAGATGCTAAACATGTCCTCTCCACCTGCTGCCTCCTCCCTCCGTGTTTGCTGTTTAGTTGCTGCAGCTGCGCCACCCGGCTCTGACATTTTAGAAACGAAACTTAAGAGATAGTGATGGCACGTTCAAGGCACCTTGGAAATATGTGTGACGAGGAGACAAACTATGTAATAATCGGTGTAACCATGAGTTTTTACCGATTCAGACACACCGAGAAAGATACGCTGCGCGGTTAGCCACCAGTTGTATCCGATGCACACTGAAGCTGCCGGGGCGGTCGCATCTCACACGTCTGTGAGTTCTGATTCAAATTGCTGAATCTCTACATCCCTAATACCTGGCATTACAGTGTCATTACAAAAATAAATCAACTTGTCCTTGCCAGCTGCTTCTGAAGTCCATAAAGTCCTCATTGAGACAAACTTCCTTAGGGGGCCCCAAGCGGTTGCTTATTCTGCTTAGTGGTAAAACCGGCTCTGCTGATATGTAAACAAAATAAATGATTTTGAAATAATTCAGTTATACATAGTAGTTGTTATGTAATGAATCATTGCAACTAAGAGTTTACTTGTAGATGAATCAGGTAAAAATGAAGATCGGGAAGCTGAACTTCTGCTGTTCTATCAACATACCTCGTCAGAAAAGCCCGGCACAGCCACATTAGTCAGTTTACACTATGTTATAAACAGCAAGATTATTTGACAGAGTGCATTTTATGAATAGGTATGCTGTTTTTCTAGGTGGTCTAAGTTGATATTTTAAGCCTTGGTAGTCCTGTACAGAAACACTTTTTGTTACACTGGGTGAAATGGTCCTTCCATCCTGACTCATCTCCGTCCCTCCCCTCTTCCCGTCCCCCCGGGAACCACTCTGTGTGCCACTTACTGTAAGCAAATATAGCTAACGGACAGCTAACTGCTGCTGCGCCAACCCCCCCCCCCCCCCCCCCCCCCCCTCCCAAAAAACAAAAAACAAAACAACAGATCAGGATCTAGTGTTGCAGGCGTTGACGTTTGCAGCGAGGACTTTTACACTGCATAAACAATTGGAGGTGATTGAGTTAAGGCTTTGACAGATGTTTACTAGCAAGCTAACCAGCCATCCGCTCGGCTGCTATTGGTTAACGTGCTCATAAATAATCACAGCACTTGTCCCTATGCTCTGAAGATGTGGTTTCAGGTGGTGTGTGTGTGTTTTTTTTTTAATGTAGCTTGTTCAAACCTTTTTTTCCAACATTGCCAACCCTAGCTTTAATATTTTGTTCTGCAATAGTGATGTGAAAAACAACATGCTCGATCTCCCACATTTATGTGGAGCTGGCTGCTAATAACTAGCTGCTTCATTATGTGTTTAAACAATCATTTAAAACAATGATCAGAATACTGCAGCACAAGTACAGTTTTATACAATTCCTTTGGGTTCAATAAATGTCCTTTGATTGTTAGAAATACAACAAATTCACTGAGCAAGTTTACTGAGCAATGTGCATTTATTTGCCTATAATGTAACGCACGGAAGCTAGCTGCTGGCAGCGTCACAGTCGGCTGCATGCTGATGCTGTTCCAGTGTAATATCTTCTTCTATCCTTGAAACTGATGCTGTCGAGGAGCCTAATAGTTCTCTCGAGAAAAAAAAGACAGAGAAAGTGTAAAAACATTCAAACAAGTTGACACTCAGGCATTGGTATGGATAGGAAATGGAGATGGTTTTCACCACAAAGCAGTTTTTAGTCACATGACGTATGGGTTGTGACATAGGTTTTGGGCTGCTGCCTTGTTCTACAAGCTAAATCTGATTCAAACAGATTTTTTTTTCCTTCCAAAAACACATTAAACTTACGCACATGTACACACACATATACTGTATATGAAAAGCTGTGCTTTAAAGTTTACATACAGTACCCTTCCAGTAGAGAAGACTAAATTCATCCTGCCGGAGGGTTTTTCTCCCTGTTTAAAGGGTCTTTTCCTTCCCACTGTCACCACCAACCCAAGCAGTTTGGGATGGGCGATTGAATCAAAGTGTAGATTCGTTCCATTCTATGGTTTCCTTCGCTTGGCAATTATGAATTGGTTTGAATTGACCTGACTTTGAGGTGCCCTGAGATGACGTGAATTTGTACTATACAAATAAAGCTGAGTTGAATTGATTTTAAAAATAATGGACCAAGAGTTGCATTTAACTTAACATTAGTTTACCTGTTAGATAAAGTAGCAACTGCAACAAAAGTTATACTGATAGAAAACAGAATATTTCACCATGAAATGGCAAATGTGTATGTAAAGATTCACCACATGGAGACATTTTGGAAAGGAGGACAGTCTGAAGGAGAGGGGAAGATGTGAATAGGACAAGGAGCTTGTAGCAGTGACCACACTGGAGGAGTAGTCATGAAGACTGTGAGGAAAGATGTTAAAAAAAAAAAAAAAAAGGAGAGGTAGGGAAAGGAAGCTGGCACGCCATTTAGAAACATCAGCAAAAACTTGTAAAATGATTGATGAAATTGAGAAAAATGAGCAATCGTTCACCAGAGATGTAAAGAGAAGCTAGGGGAGGAGAAAATGGCTTCTCAGTGCCAGAAATTGTAGCACATTATTGTGAAAAGAGCTAAACAAAGGGAATTGAATTGGCAATCCATTTATAAAGGTGCAAACAGAAATAATGTTTTTAATGGAGGACAGAGAGGGGAAATTGATGCATCATTGACTGGCCTGGAGGTTAGGCAGAAACAAGTCGAATAAACAGTGAAAACATTATGCTGGGAAGACATCACGGGCAGCAACACTTGGATTGATTGGTCAACGTTTGCAGAGTTAAAAAAAAAATGTTCCATTCTTTCTAGGAAGATGCTATGCAGGCAACATGTTTCCTTCACAGATGTCGACTAAGAATTCAGCTACTTGTCGTAAACTGAAAAGCAAGGACTGACCCTGCGTACACACCAAAAGCAATTTGGGCGTCAAAAACACCCAAAGTTGGACGCTGGGTCACTAAAAAGTCAGACACTTGATTCAGACACTTGACACTTGATATGGTGATGTTGCTTTTATATGCACATGTAATTTCTACCTAAGGTACATGAAACCTGTAAGAATAGATCAAATCTTGGGCATTCTGAATGTAAAGAAACGTGTCCCTGGTACCTATCTACAATATGCACAAAATAAAGTTACCTCTTATGCCCATAAGATGCCATCTTTAATGCACATTTGTATGTTTGATGTTTACGTGTGATGATTTTGGTCACAAAACTGTGATATGACATTTTCATACTGTTAAATCCGCTACATGCTTACAATACTGTGAGGGACAGCTTGACTTAACAGATAAAAACTAACCTTGTACAACAATAAACTCAGTTTTGTTTTTTGTTTTTCTCTAAATGTGGTGTCTGTCTTCAGCAACATGAGTCAGTCCATAGATACAGTTCATAGATTTTCCTGGACAAAAAAGAAAAAAAAAGCTGCAGGGTTGAAGATGTCCTTACTTGGATGGAACAGGTTTGTAAGTAGATGTACTACTTTTCCCAACAACGCTCGAGTCAAGTAACTATGATGACCTTGTACAGATGCGGGCATGAAAAAGTTCCCCTTTCTGCCGACTGCCAGCCACTTACCAGCAACTTGTCTGCTAATTCAATTGCACAGAGAAACGCCTGTGTGCCCAGGGGAAACAATTTCAGAGCATAAATGAATGCCCGGAACAAGGACAGTTCAACACGCCAAGTTTGGACACCGTACGTGATGACGTATTCGCGGGACAAGTCGTTCAGCCAGTGATAGTGCAGTAATGGTGCACTATTACTGCACCACTTCTGGCAGAAAAAGGCATAACATTTTCATGCCCGCATCTGTAGATGCTAACTGCATTGACAACTGTTTATAATGCTTTTTAGTCAGCACACAGTAAGAGCAGAGAAAGAATCGTCTGAAGCAATCAACAAATCATTCAGAACAAAAGGATGTAATGATAAAGAAAGTGAAAAAGAAAGATAAATTGATTTCTTTGCTTTGATTAATGATTCAGAAAAAAATTCTCCAACATATTACCATGGAGTTTAAAGGAAACCAACAAAGGCAAGCCTCCCTCTCTGTCCCCTCTCATCTTTCCCTCGTTCTCCTTCCCTTTGCTGCTTCATTTACTCCCTGTGGTTCACCTGAGATTGATGCTTCTCTCTTCTGATTGTGGTAATTATGCCTGTCCTGCTGCTGCAATCCATTATGCACAACAGACTCACAAAGCATGGGGAGGGGGCAAGGCCAGATTGCTGTTCACTGGCCTCTTTATGCATGTTGGAAAAATGCTCAAATCTCACCCTGAGCCTTGTCAGGGAGTGCTGAGAATAACCGGTTTGTATTTGGAGCATTTAGCTGTGCTGACTGATGATTGATGCGGCGAGATACAGTCAAGGATGACATTTTCTAAGGCTGTGTTATTTGTCTCAGGGAAGACTGATGCAGCAGAGGTGAGATCCTCTGTAATGCCATATGCCAAGCTTAAATTACTGCTCATTCTTCGCTGCGCTGTACTGTGGGGGAGGCACCCACCACATAGCCTTGGAAAAAAATTGGTTTGCAAGTTGACAAGTCTTCTGGGGAACAGAAATGAGTGCCAACATGAATGCTAAATAATTAGCACTAACTGTTCCACTTGGTCTTGCACTGCAATATCACTTCCTGGTGCACTTCAGGGTGTATCTGATGAGGGACAAAATGTATAATCTACATTCTGTCTGAAAGTTGACAAAAATATTTGTAATGCAACCATAAATCATGAATGAGTCAAGCATAGGGCTGTGGGGGATAGCATTTCAGCCCAAAACTGAACTCTTTGGATGTCATAAGACGCAACATGTTTGGAGGAGAAATGGCACCGCATTTGACCCCCAAAACACCATAGCAACAATTAAGTTTGGAGGTGGGAACATCATGGTGGGGCTGTTTTTCAGCATGTGGTAGTGGCAGTCTTCATTTCAGTGAAGGAAGAATGAATGGAGAAAACTGAAGATCTGAGTTCACAGAAGACACCCCCGGAACCTTGAAGATTTGAAGGCAGTTTGTGTGGAAGAATGGACCAAAATCACACCTGAGCAACGTATTCCACTGGTTTCTCCATACAGAAGGCGTCTGGAGGCTGGAATCACCAACAAAGGTTTTGGACTAATTATATTTCAGTAAGCATGTTCAATACTTATTCCCGGTGTCATTTCACTATATTACATAAAACTTTATTTATGGACGTAAATGTTAGGATTTCTTTGTATGTGTGTGCATTACTTTGGTTGTTGCCGACATTTGGTGAAAATTTTGTCAATGGCTCTACTAGAGAAATATTTCTGAGAAAAATGTTGACGTGTTGAATACTTACCCCCTGCTGTATGTGAACCGTCAAATACTGTAAAACCGGTAGGATTTCTAAAAAAAAAAGAAAAATTTTCCATACCACCCAGCCCCAGTCAAGCACATAAAGCACATATTCTTTGTTCACCCATCAATAGTGACAGTTTCGGCGATCAGCTGTCGCCTTCATCAGAAGTTGTTACACTGACAGCGCCTGTTGTGTCAGCCAGCAGATTTTGACAACTGGCACGTACAGCACACCCAGCAACGCTGACCAACCTATCACACCTGGATGGCATGAGGTAGCAAGCCCGATGGTTCAGCCCCCGCCGCAATCTTCCTCTGTACCTCCTTTGTAGCAGAGCATCCCATGCAAGCTTGGAAAAGCATTAAGGCCCCCCTTGTCTCTGTTCATGGTTCTGTCTGTACACCTCCTGATTTCCACTCTTTGCAGAGTCCCAATCTTCAAGGAATCATTCCTTGCAGTCAAAAATTACTGTAAATCTCCACAGTTCCTTTTCTTGTGCTGCTATGCTCCTGATCTCTGTGCTGTTCTTCAGGCCAACCCTTTACAGTCACTGCTGAGATTTATTTTATGTCAGACAGTTTCTCTGTCAGTGAATGAAACAACCCATTAAGGTGCACCATTGTCTACCTCCAGTATCTCCTTTATCTCTGCATCACCCTTTGTCTTGTTGCTCTCTTTAATCACAACCATCCTTGAGGTAGTGGAGAAAGGAGATAGTATCTTCCAGATATACACATATGCATCCCAGATAGTTGCTCTGGTTCTCACCTTGCAACCTCACTATTTTTAATTGTGCTTTCAAGCTCCAGGTGCTGGACTTTGACAGGAGCTGTTTGTGCATCCTGAGGGCTTTTCCTGTCCAGGCAGTGGGATCTCTTTGCCCTTGTGGCTAACTTACAGGTATTTGGCTGTAGATAATATTATAGGATTCCTGTTAGCCTGTATGATGCCTTGGAAGCTTTAGCCTGAAGGTGGTTCTTATTAGCTTCAGTTTCTCTTTCAAAGTACCAGCTGGGATCTGGAGTACTATACAGAAGTTGTCCTGAACTACATGAAGTTCTGAAATGGGCACCGCCACAGTGGATAGGTACATAAATAGATGATACAATAGGTTTAGGAGATGCTGGACAGGACAAGTAAGAAAGAAGGAAAAAAAAGAAAAAAAAAAGGTTTAGGAGAGAAACCATATTTAGATTTGTTATAGAGCAAAATATTTTGCTGCCAGAATCAACCTAAAGAGAGGCATCATAGAGGTCAAGTAAACGTATAGAAAGGGAAAGTGGATAACCTAAGTAAGAACAACACAAGGCTGACACAGCTTGATGTGCAGCATATCTTGTGCCACAAGTTCAACAATCTTTCAGTTGTTGAGGTTGACGTTTTGCTGGATTTGGAAATGGCTTTTAGTGCTCTTTTCTACATTAACAGAGTCCTTTATTAACATCATCAGTGTGCTGTTGTATAGTGACAAGTTCTGTGCTATCCATGTGTTGGGAATGGAGATGAATGATTTATAATCAGTCCAGGTAGTGTTAAGTCTGGTAATCTAATCACACCAGGATATTCCAAGGGACTTGGTTCCACTGGGCAAATTTCAGACCATGGTATTTGTTTTCATGCTGCACTTTACTCAAGCAGACCAAACCATCAACAAGACAGAGGAAGAAAAATCCGACTCGTTGATTGGCCAGGACCAAAAATGTCTCGTTCACTGCAAGTAAATTATAGAGTAACAATCAATTTATGCAGTCTGGTTTCTGTGTTTAGCTTGGTGCTCAAACCAAATACTATTTTCACCTGAATTGGTCCAACATGAGCAGCAGGAGAGGCAGCCAAGTATCTAGCATATTGTACTATGACTCGTTTGACATCACTGGATGGTCTGTTCACATTCACACTGCAAGCAAACTGGACCATAATTCACTTGCAGGCAAAACAAGTTCCCAGTTTTTCAAACAGACCAGCATTCAAATGTACTTTCACCAAATGAACCTGAAGCGTGGCAGCGAACAGTACCAGTGTGAATCCGCCTTTGGAGTTTGGTTGATTGCTCTCTGTAAATAGTGCTTTGATCCTTCATGGTTTGGTTTAACTGAGCTTTGTTTATGTTCTCAGAGAGTTCCTGTTTGTTAGTCATTGTGGGGATTCTGTAAGCTAGACACTGTATAAAATACATTTTATACAAAGTTCCTTCATTAGCTTCAAAGATTCCCTCCACTCTGTGTTTTAACAGAGTCTCAGGCTTGTTTTTACTTCTGTCGTCCTCCCAGGACTGATATATGATGGCACCATCCTACTTGATGTCTTTACATGTGAGAATCCTGACCACTTAGAATCAGTACAGTCAAGTTGGTCTGTAGAGATTTCTTTTAAAAACAGCAAATATTGACCAAAGTGCTGCACAACAGATGGCCAGAAAAAGTTGCAAACAATGAAAATCAGTTTAACAATGAAGAGTTACCATCAACTTTCCAACTTTGAGTTGATGTAAGAGCACAGTTAAAACCAGCGATAAAAACAGAATCTATCAACTTTTTAATACAAACAACTTAGAAAAAAACAATTATCCCCAGGGAAAACATGAAAAGTAGAGTCCGAAGTCCCCCCACCGTTTCTGTTTGCAAACAGCAGGATTCAAACTTTTAGCGCCCCTCCCTCTCAGGCTAATGGCCGCCTTCAAGCTTAAACTATTCTGCTTCAAGCTTCTCCTTCAGAGCTCATAAGCAGGTAAAAGCTAAACTAGTATTAACCCTGGTTTTCCAACTTGCAATATCTAAAGCTCTTACCTTTTCTTCGGTGCACCCGCCGTTTTTTTCTTTCTTTCTTTCTTTCTTTTTCCTTCAAGAGTTCGAGTGACTGGCGTCTGCTCCAATCATGAGCTTATTCCCACACGGCGTCATGTCCTTCTGTCTGTCTGTTCTGTCATTGGCTGGTAATGTAACCAAAAATCTCCACCCAGAAATGTCCCGAACACAACAAAACAAAGCTAAAGAGCAAAATACAGGCAGGGGGAGAGAGAGTTGCATTCAAACGTGCCACGGCACACGAGTAGAGGCCCAAAGGCGCAGTTTGAGATGGATTAGACAAATCTAACGTTCATTTTCTGGGGGGAAAGGTCGGACTCTACCTTTAATAAACAAAAGCTATTTTTGAAAAAAAAAAGGGGGTTACCTACAATAAGACAGTGAGAAGAGATGTTCTTATTAGAAATCTGAGGGGGGGTTCTGGAGCTGCAACGGGAACTGATATCAATGAAGGGAAACATAAGTTCTTTGTTAAAGACAGAAAAAAAGCACTGCAGAGGTAATTGATCTGAAAAGAAAGGACAAATGGAAAGAAAACAGGCTTAAACAGGAACAGACAAGGGAACAAACTGAGGAGGATCAGGCAGAAGCAAAATAAAATCAGGAAACATGAACTACAAAACCAAACAGAATTTGTTAGGATGTTTAAAAATGATGAAGTGTCCATTTCCATTAGCGGGAAATCCTATTAATAAATGTGATGGGAAATAAGTTGTAAAAAAATTGTGAGACTGTCAAAATGTAAATAAATGCATGCAATGATTTGCACATTTTTGTAAACACATTTTCAATTTCAAATTAGAACATAAATGTCAGATGCTAAAACAAAGACATTTTACTGTTTCATGAAAATATAGCTTTTTATTTAATTTGATTGCAGCAACATATAGAGCTACTACCCCAAAAAATAGAATATCCTGAAAAAGTTAATTTATTTCTGTAATTCAACTTAAAAGGTGCAATTTACATATTGTATTGATAAATAATATCCAAATCAATATATTTCAAGCTTTTATTTGTTTGGGTGTTGCTGATTAGGACTTGCAGCTTAAGAAAACCTCAAATTCAAAAACTCGAAAAATTAGAATATTGCATAAAATCAATTATAGAAGGATTTTATAAACAAAAATATCAGGCCTGATAAAAAATATCTTGCATCTGTACTTAATACTTGCCTGAACCCGGTGTGGCATGGATGCTACCAGCTTGTGGCATATCTCAGGTGTTATGGAGGACGAACATGGTTCCATCACAGCCCTGAGCTCTTCTTCATTGTTTGGTCTCTTCCTGTTCAGCTTTCTCTTGACAATACCCCACAGATTTTCAATGGGGTTCAGGTCAGGTGAGTTTGTGGGCCAATCAAGCATGGTGATCCCATGGTTGTTGAACCAGGATTTTGTACTTTTGGCAATGTGGGCAGGTGCCAAGTCCTGCTGGAACATGAAGTCTGCATCGCCATACAGCTGGTCCACTGAAGCAAGCATGAAGTGCTCCAAAATGTCCTGGTAGATGGCTGCATTTATGCTTGCACACCTCAGCAGGAGTGTCTGAGTAGAAGGAGAGAATGACAGAGACGTTTTTGCCAAATAATATGTTGTGAAACATACTTGTTGTTACTTATTTAGCTAGTTTAAAATTATTTTGCCACCAAAACTCTTTTCTCGGTGTTATGTTTGTTGTTTCATAGAAGTAAACAGCTGTTCAGATGATGGAGGTGTCACTAAAGTAAAAAAAATATTGGGAACAAAGACACTTTCACTTGAAGTGCATTGCAGCATTTAAAGCTAGTTTTCTCAGCTTTTTGGTCAAAAGAAGGCATTTTTGCTGCAACACACCCATGTTCTACTGCAGATTACTAAAGAATGGAAAAAGCTAGAAACAAATGGATTTTTTTATGATTAAAGACGAGAGTCTAAGCTTTCCTTTGGTACATTCAGTGTTTGCATAGGCGTTGTACACAATATTCTGTGGCTCTCCAAAAATCAGTGAAAATGCTTAAAAATCCTGGCAATATGGAGTAATCTGCTCGGAAAAGGTCTGGCAGTCAATGAGTTAATGAAGCAGAGGACCAACATCAGCAGCTGCTATGGATCCCCAGGTCATCACAGACTGGGAAACTTAACGCTGACCATCTTCTCCAGGCTGTGGTGAGCCCTCCGGCTTGTACACTGTTTTCTTCCACACTTTTTTTCCTTCCTTTTAACTGTCCATTAATGTGCTTTGAGACAGCACTCAGAGAACATCCAGCTTCTTTTGCTATCACTTTTTTGTGTCTTTCCCACATTGTGCAGGAGGTCGATGATGGTTTTCTGCACAATTGTCAGATCAGCAGTCTTCCACATGATTGTGAATTCTTTTTAACCAAGACAGAGACTTTTTAAAAGGCTCAGGGCACTTATGCAGTCTTTACTTACCTGAATAGAATGTGACACTCTGAGTCTAAAATACTGGAGCTTTTCACAGTATTCTAATTTTTTGAGTTTTTGAATTTGAGGTTTTCTTAAGCTGCGAGTCCTAATCAGCAACATCCAAACAAACAAAAGCTCGAAATATATTGATTTGCATATTATTTATCTATACAAAATGTAAATTGCACCTTTTAAGCTGCAGAAATATAAGAACTTTTTCCAGATGTTCTAATTTTTTGGGTAGTACCTGTATAAAAAAAGTATGAAGGCAAAAAAAGTCTTAATTTATCTGGAATTGGGATTTTAAATTGAATAGGAACCAATACAAATCCTTGAGGTACGCCAGAAAAGTGACCTGTTAGTTATCAACTGCACAACCAGGATTTGCAGTTGTAATTAATAGCGTCATATTCTTGTATTAGGAGCATACACAGATAAATTCAAGGGGAAATCCCCCAGCACAGCTTTTTATAATGTGAGTTTCACATGATTGTATATCAAGTTTTCTGCTATCAGTTCTCTGAGTTCCAGGTGTAGCCATTTTTTCCTTTTCAGCACTTACGTTTCCTTATCAAAGCATCATCATCTGTCTTTCGAAGGCACAGAAAGTTACTGTAAGCTCAAGATTGCCTCACAAGTACACCCCGTTCCCAGCTGCATACACAAAGTTCAACTGAAGATACTAAAATTTCCAAGTGACTATTGATGCTTTCAGAAAAAGACTTGTCCATCAAATGAGAGAAGTATCATGATCCACTGTATTTAAACCAGCCAATAAATCAAGCAATACAGGAACAGAGCAGAAATGCAAGCAATGGCTAAAAAGATTGTGGGAAAGACATGTACTTAAAGCCTTCTGCAGCAGGATAAATGTTCTATCCCCTCCTTACTTAATTTAGTTAACCCTTGCTCTGTAATTGCATGCAACTCACCAGCTAATCATTCCAACTTGGCAGCCTATATAAGCAGATTGCTGCTGCAGATGGACTGTGCTTCTCCAAACCGGTTGGTGGCAATAATGCACCACTATAATGTTGTTTGCCAACTGCCAATAAAACACCAGTGGAAAAGTTAGAAATGGAGTGGGCTTTCATCTCTGCCCCACTTACTGGTTACCTGTCCTCTTAGTCTGCTCCTCCTGTTCCTCCGTTCTTCTCGTATCCTGCATACTGAATGTGGCCATCTCTGCTATAGCTTGTTTCAGCTTGGATATCCATGGATCACTGCTGGTTTGTCCAGCTATTTCGTCAGTCCACTCTGTCATGCTTTAGCAGTAGTAATGAATGTGTAGAGGTTCGCTGGATGAGCTCACGCTCTTTGTCTCACCCTGCAGTAACAAGCATTGCCAGCTAGGTATTTAGTCAGCAAACCCTTTCCTGTAGGAGGGAAATAAGAGCTTTGGATGGACAGTTGTACAAGAATAGCCAAAATACAACTAAATCAACTAACCATCTGTCTAACTGCTCCATTGTTGGCAACTCTATCCTGGATCTTCTAGAATGCAGTGGTAGATTTTACTTTACTAAAAAAAGAAGAAAATGTAAACAGATTTGTTTGTAATGCAGGTTTTGTGCAGGAATACATTCAGAGTTTCTAAAGTTAAGACAAGATCTATACAGAAGCAGGCAAGTATCACCAGGTTGGACAGAATTGTACCAGAATTCAGAGCAGAGGAAAGAGATTAATGATGGCTTATCATTTTAAAGCAGAAATATTAGCATTCTTATGAGAAGCTCACTGGATAGAAGACAAAAAAAAACATTCAGATGAATTATTTGTGCAGATTCAAGTTTGACGGCAAATATATAAAACAGTAATTTAGAAAGTGCTCAGATGTCTGATGGAAACCCAGCAAACATTATACAGAATCCCGAAAATTGATCAACAGTGATATTTGTTATGGTGCTAGCTCATATAGGGGTCAAAGGAGACAAATTGGCAGATAAGGACAGAAAGAAATGGTGAAAGCGATTGGAGGAAGAGAGAAAAGGATGGTGACTATGCAGAATACAAAGGAGAGTGGGGAAAGAGAGGACAGGAGATACGAAAGCTGACTGGTGATGGCGGTATCCACCTCCTCTTGTTGTGGAAATTTCCCTTTTCATTTAATACAGCTCACTTCACCTTTCACCTCATTTCATTTAGTCCCATCTAGTACTCCGGTGAAGGTCTTTGTATTCAGATCTGTGATGGTCATAATTCGTCTAATATTTCATGATCATTGTTAAAATGCCAGTGGCATGAAATTCCCGGCGACTTTTTTTGTCCATTTTTAGTCAGACTCTAAGTACCTCAATACTGTATGAAAGGATAGTTCGCCGTAACTCAGCCTTGTCATAGAATGGCAGGCGCTACTAGTTAGCACTACTGTTAGCAGCGGCATACACTGACCGAGGTTCAGTGGGTGGGACCAGAAGGCACACTTGTTACCATGTGCCCCTGTTGTCAATGAGTCTCTATGGTCCTCATCTGCTGAAACATGTGCTCTCGCGGAGAGGTGGAGTGATACGGAGATACCTGGAGAAATTCGCCCATACACTCAGCAGTAACCTGCAGACACGTGCCTCTCCATACACTCATGTTGGAGTAAAAAAATAGAGTTGCTGTGTTCTGCTGAACACGGCTGCGCGTCAGGCTCAAAGAAGTTCGTATTGAGCCTCTGCGGATCTATAGCCTACAGGGGGGTGTCACCAACCTGACACAGACCCAGATGCAGTGTGAGTATGAATAGAGTTTAAAGACACACAACGTAACTTTTAGACCTTAAAAATCTGTGTTTCTGACTCGTTTTGATGTCACACCAACATTCATTATGCGCATTTTCGAGCTGTCAGTGCCCAGAGGCGTCCCGGGGCTCAGAAACAGCAGTATGTAAGATTCCCATCCGGGATGCGACCGTGACGTTGCAGCCAACTATTGGTTGCAGCACCGCGTCACTCACTAGCAACCGGATGTAAACCAGGTATCAACATCGCGGGTGTTTTGAATGCGCATCATGTCGAATTCGGTAAAGAAACGCAAGGAAACATCACCGGAGGAAGAGAGGAAAAGAAACAGAGGAAGGGACAGAACAAGAGTCAAGATAAGACTGTCTTTTACTGGCTGGAGTGAGCTTACAGTACAGGTACGAACAAGATGGATGCTAGTTTAGCCGCCGATAGGGGGCGCGTCACTGAGAAAACTGCTGAAAGTTCCGTTGTGTGTCTTTAAGAAGAAAACAGCATCATATTCCAGCAACAAGTTTCCCTGAATTATTTACTTCCCCTATGACCTGAATTCAGTTACTAGTTAATACTAAAGATATATTACACTAGTTCTGCTTATTAGATCTGTCTTAGTCTGACTGGAGCGGTACAGAAACAGTGATGATGATGATGATGATGATGATGATGAAGGCCTGATTGCAAACTCGAGTCTATGTATGCAGCCGAACACACAGGGACACAATGGGAAGAATTATAAACTGGAATCATCACAAACATCAGTTTCCCTCAGAGATAAAAGACACGAACATAATGAGAAACGTTTATTAGAAACTTTGTGTTTCTTCATGGTGGCTCGAAGCCGTTATAACCTCCTGAGGAGACGACGGAGCTGCAGGGAGATTTTCTGGTAGTTCGGTCGGCACATTCCTGCAGAAAGAAATCATCCACAAGTTTTTCAGTGGGGAGGACAAAAAGATTGCTGTTGTCCTTTATACACCAGGTACAGAGCAGTTCTGATGCGAACTGGACGCCATGCTGTCGGTTTCTCATAGATCTCGGAGGGAGGGACTTGGAGAGTATGGTTCGGGGGAGGGGGGTCACATGCTGCACTAGAAGTAAAACATGCCGAACTGCCAATCAGCCCATTTGTGAACGCTAACTTCGCCATGTGGGCAGACACACCCAGGGAAAAATGAAATCTATAATTTAATTCCTTCGGGGACATAGGTAGGCTGGGAAAACTAAAATATGTCATCAAAAACCTCAAAAAATGCTAATTTCATGCCAGGGGCACTTTAAGCTTGATTATGAACAAGGCTGGCCCGGAGAGGAGTCTGTGGATGGACTCAAGGCCGACTCGGGCAGCCGAAGAGGACCATGCTTTCAGTCTTTGCAAGGACAGAGATTGTTTAATCTGAGGGCTGTTTGTTAAAAGTGCCTCTTTCTGAGGAGACGGGCATAGCCTCGACAGACTGTATGAGAATGCAGGTCCCTCACGCTCTCCACTTGCAAGTGATATTTACAATTTGTTTGTTAAAATAATTTTTCTGAGTCTAAACTCATCCAGACTCCTGGTAAAACTTCATTTTGCCACAAAACTCTCCACGCCTGCTTTCAGGTCTTTACCATTCTGTGTGCATGTTGCTGTATTGTTCATGTGGTGTGAGGTGACTTGAATGGTTTGTCCTTCATCCTGAATTGCTAGCCTCACCTTTGGTAAGCCTCCCTTCACAAAAGACATTTCAGCTCTTTGATATCTGCTTCTCTTATCACCTTTAATTCTGTTTATAAGTAAACCTAGTTTTAATCTTAATCATGTCTCCTGGTGCTGAAGATAGCCAACATGGCTATGTTACCAAAATCCGTTTTGTTTGCGTGGCCATTCATATTATCATTTACATGCGACCTCCATCAGACTTTAGTATAAACTGTGCTACGTGGCTCTGAAGTGACCTGCATGTGCAGAAGAAGACGTGACATCATAGAGGTAAATATGGATGCTACACTTGTTTGCATGTATGCGTCAGCTTCAAAGTTGATGTGCAACTTCATGTTGACAGGACTTTTATGAGAATGTTTTATTGAATCTGTTTGAACTTTTTCCTTCTGTTATTTGGTATGGGTCCGTCAGCATCAAAAACAGGAACAGATTGTAGAACATTTTAAGAATCTGTCGTAAAATTTCAGGTTCAACCCTGAGTGACGTGGTGCTGCTGTTCAGAGTCAGGACTCTTAGAAAGGCCCGACCCATCTGGTGGATCACAGCCATCCTCTACATGTGAACTGCAAGCTGCTACCATCCGGCCACAGATTCAGCCTGCCAGCATGTAGGACAGAGGCTTAAAAGCTCCTTTGTTTCTGCTGCTATTGGCTTTTTAAATTGGTATCTGAAGTCTGTTAAATGTGTTTTATTGTATTTTATTTTTTATTTACACACTGTTTCTTGCTTTATTTGTGCGACTTAATGTTGCTTTTTATCCAATCCTACCGAGTTAGTAACTGTTGGCTGTGGAACCAGAACCTTATAGGGACAATAAAGCTCCCCTTGTCCTTGAACCTGATCAGAGCTGGAAAGAGATACACTACATTGCCAAAAGTATTTGCTCACCCATTCAAATTATCCGAATCAGAAGTTTCAAACCTCTTATGGCCACAGGTGTATAAAATGAAGCACGTAGGCATGCAGACTGTTTTTTACAAACATTTGTGAAAGAATGGGTCGCTCTCAGGAGCTCAATGAGTTCCAGCGTGGAATTGTGATCGGATGCCACCTGTGCAACAAATCCAGTTGTGAAATTTCCTCACTCCTAAATATTCCACGATCAACTGTCAGCTGTATTATAAGAAAATGCAAGTGTTTGGGAACAATAGCAACTCAGCCACAAAATGGTAGACCACATAAACTGACAGAGCAGGGTCAGCGGATGCTGCGAAGAGGTTGCCAACTTTCTGCAGAGTCAATGACTACAGACCTCCAAACTTCATGTGGCCTTCAGATCAGCTCAAGAGCAGTGTGCAGAGAGCATCATGGAATGGGTTTCCATGGTGGAGCAGCTGCATCCATCCATACATCACTAAGTGCAATGCAAAGCGTGGTTGCAGTGGTGCAAAGCAGCCGCCACTGGACTCTAGAGCAGTGGAGGTGTTCTCTGGAGTGACGACTCGCATTTCTCCATCTGGCAATCTGATGGAGGAGTCTGGGTTTAGCAGTTGCCCAGACAATGATTTTTGTCAGACTGCATTGTGCTAAGTGTAAAGTTTGGTGGAGGGAGGGTTATGGTGTGGGGTTGTTTTTCAGGAGTTAGGCTTGGCTCCTTAGTTCCAGTGAAAGGAACTCTGAATGCTTCAGCATACTAAGACATTTTGGACAATTCCATGCTCCCAACTTTGTTGGAACAGTTTGGAGCTGGCCCCTTCCTCTTCCAACATGACTGTGCACCAGTGAACAAAGCAGGTCCATAAAGACATGGATGCAGAGATTGGTGTGGAGGAACTGGACTGGCCTGCACAGAGTCCTGATCTCAACCTGATAGAACACCTTTGGAATGAATTAGAGCGGAAACTGAGAGCCAGGCCTTCTCGTCCAACATCAGTGTGTGACCTCACAAATGCGCTTGTGGAAGAATGGTCAAAAATTCCCATAAACACACTTCTAAACCTTTTGGACAGCCTTCCCAGAGGAGTTGAAGCTGTTCTAGCTGCAAAGGTGGAGGAACATCATATTGAACCCTATTGATTAAGAATGGGATGTCACCTAAGCTCATTTGCACGTCAAGGCAGGCAAGCAATACTTTTGTCAATATAGTGTATGATCTAAAGTTGTTCCTTTCATTGTTTGCATTTGATCTTACGTATCCTGTCTCCTTCTGCACAGAAATAAGAATAACTTTTACTTTATTAAACCTGATTGGGAAATTTCATCCTGTATTTAATCTATTTCTAGATCAGGGATGGGCAACTCTGTCCTCGAGGGCCGGCATGCTGCAGGTATTAGGAGTTTCTTGGCTGCAACACACCTGACTCTTATCAATGGGTAATTGTGCAGTGCTTGATGTGAAGCTCTGCACAGGTCACAAGGTGTGTTACCACAGGGAAACTCCAAATACCTGCAGGATGCCGGCCCTCGAGGACCTTGAGTTGCTTGTCCCTGTTCTTGATTGACAAGAGAGCAGTGGGCTGCCAATTACAGCATCTGGTGGGCAGGTAGCGGTGTTAAGGACTTTGCTCAAGGGTTCATAGTGGCTCATCTAAGTACCATGTTGGGGGACTCGAACTCAGGTTTTCCGGAAAAAATGCCGATAAAATGCAAGAATTACTGTATATGATTTATAACCATACATGAAAGAGGCCTGGATCCAATTTGTAAAAATTAGATTGCACCGTTTAGACAAGTGTTTCTCAACGGGGGCAGTACCACTCCCCAGGGGGCGTCCATAGGCCATCAGGGGGCGCTGGGGGTTTTATTCTGAAAAGGGGGGCGTTGACATGCTCTAGGGGGCGTCGGTAATCCACTGATTTGATTTTGATTACTGACTCTTATGTCGACCAGTAGGAGTCAGGAGAAACGAGGGCTATTTCCCAAATTCACGCTACAAACACTAATGAGGCTCCAGAAGCGCTATAGCAGTAGGATACTCTGTTGTCAGACATTTTGTGTGCATGTGAACGCATCATAACAATGCATCGTGGAGGAGGGGGGAGAAAACGTGGACCTGATGATGTGAATTGCCCATCAGGCTTTGAAGATGTCATAAAATTCACAAATAAAGAGGATACAGTCTTTTTTGGGGATTTAGTTCAGCATTTAGTCAGATCACTTGTTTGCAAGTCAGAGGATCTTAGCGTTACCACCAGGATCAGTTTTAACCACAAACAGAAAAGGTAAGATAGCTTTCGTGATTTTTTTTTTTTTTTAAGTTTTAGTGGTTTTATTTGTGATTCATTCTCCTGTCAACGCTCAGTAGAAGTGCATTTCTTCCAGTCATGTTGTTAGCTACATGCTTGATAGCTCAGTTAAAGTTGGATTTCACGTGGCATCTGCACGTTGAGCCTGCAGCTGACGCAGAGGTGTTTAGGGGTACGGCGTCATACTGCAGGTTTTCTTTGTCCAGATCTGCAGGCTGTAGTCCTGTTATTGACTGGGAAACTCCGCATTTTTTTCCCTCCCAATTGTTCGCTGCAGCATCAGGAGTCACTGGATGTAACCAGTGCAGCATCGGTGGACGGTGTTAGATCACCTGGTAGCGCAGGTGTGGTGTTTCCAGAGTTGTCCACCGTTTCTCAGCTTAGACGGACCCGGTTCTATTCTGACTTTTAGCTGTACGTCACCCCCTGGTCTATAAAGATGACTGCATTAAATCTTTTTTCTTTTCTTTTTTTAAAGAACCATAATTATGCGAATTTGAGGCAGAGAAAGTAAGCCAAAGATTGATGTAAAGTAGACTCTGTAGCGTCTATATTAGCTTCTTTATGAGAAATCTTCCAGTTGCTGATTTCAATTACCCTGGCACACTGTTAGTACAGTGTTACAGTACTAACTAATCTGTACTTTGTCATACATTACACTCAACATTGTTCACAATAACTACAGATATGATGTAAACAGGCAAGCATTTCAGAGATGGAACATTCAGCATATGTAAACTATGAAGAAAAAATCTGTTTCTATTGCATTTATCTCCAGAAATCTGATTTCAAGTTTCAGTCAAACCTGCTCACAACCAAATCAATCTGAGTCTGAACTTGATTAAGCAGCAGGATATGTAAATTTAACATTTACATATGACGTATAACAGTTATGTTAATGGTAATCACTCTCTCTGTCTAGGTAAAGATTTTATTCTCTCTCCTCCAGTGATAAACTTTTTTTCCTAATTTTTGTAAAAAAACCCACATCAGACACAAGGGATCAGCATGTATTATGGAGGAGACGACCCTGAAGATTGTTGAGCAGAGACCCGCCTTCATCATCCTTTCTCTGGTCACACACTTCCATTCTGCTGCATTGCAGTTTACAAAGATCATTATCAGCACATTTAAAACAATTCATGTATGCGTTCATCTCTGGGGCGAGAGCTGGAGGTCGCTAATTACCATCACTTCTATTCTTTTGTTGCTTTATTAGGAGGAAAATGAGCTGCGAGTCAGGAGTTTAGATGAAGGAGATGCTGGCATAGCCATGTAGATGATCGATGAATACATTATGTTTTGAGGAAAGTACGTTTAGAAATGATCATTTAATTTCTTTTAATCATGACCTAAAAACGTGATTTTTTTTTTTCACACTGAAGGGTTTGGATTGTCTCAACGAGTGTCCGACAACGTGCTAGAGAGGAGAAATGAACGTAAATATCTACATTACCTGGTGATTGCTATTTGTTTTGGTGTTTGTGTCCAAATCTTGGACGCTGGAAATCAAATCTTGTTCCGAAATTGAGCCATAACCGGTGGGGGATGCGAGTTATCGCACTATTACGGAACGAGATTTCCAGCGTCCAAGTTTTCGACACAAACACCAAAACAAATAGCGATGGCTAGGTGATGTAGATACTTTCATTCATTTCTCCTTTCTAGCACGTTGTCGGACACTTGTTGAGACTATTTGAGCCCTTCAGTGTGGAAAAAAAGCATGTTTTTAGGGCGAACTTAGATGCGGGGGCCAGTTGCCCCATAATTATCATTAGCTTGGCTGCTAGGCTGCCTGCATGGCCAAATACTGGAGCTATCTTAAAAATTCCTTTATCCATCACTCACATATATGAAAGGACATATGAAAACAGACCCCAGGTTTAAAAAAAGTGAAATTCCCCTTTAAGTGTGGTTAGCTAATGTGATTTTGACCCCAGTTGGTTTAAACACCACCAGTAAGCTTGTAGTTATTGCAAATTTATTGGCATTTTTTTTTTTGTCCACATAAAGATATTTGTTCATTATTAGATTTGTGCTGTGATGATGGGACCCAACAGGGAACCACTGTTGAGACCCCCATGGGGGTCGCAGGATGATTTCAGGGGTCATTAGATTATTGTAAAAACAAAAAATACAGCCTCATAAATTAAATGAATCTAAATCAAATAAAATCGCCAAATTAATTTGGCGATATTAGGGCTATCAAAATTGCATTATTGCAAATAGATCAATCTGTCAAATAAACACATTGATATTTCAAATAACTGCATAAATAACTAAGTTATTACAAATTCATTCATTCATTTTCTGTACCGCTAATCCAGTTCAGGGTCGCGGGGGTTGCTGGAGCCTATCCCAGCTGTTATCAGGTGAGAGGCAGGGGAAAACCCTGGACAGGTTGCCAGTCTGTCGCAGGGCCAAAAGTTATTACTTAATATTATTACTTAATATGTATACGTTTTTACAAATACATATTAAAAATCCGAATTTGGCATTATCTCAGCAAGAGAAGCTGATTTTGGGCATGTAGGTGTCTTGTCACAGCAGTAAACCAAATCCACCAAAAACCATTTATCCTCCCTATTTATGAAGTTTCTGATAGTTTTCGAGCCTTACATGTAGAATTTTTTTTTATCATTGGGCATCTAGAAACAGTTATTACAGCTGCTAAATTCAAATTCCCAATTTGGCTTTATCTTAGCAAGAAAAGCAGAATTTGAGCATCAGTGTGGTTTTTCACAGCTGATAACATAATCCATCAATATCTACTTTATCCTTGTAATGCATGAAGAGTCTGAGACTTTCCAAGCCATGCATTAAGAACATGGCCACATGATAACCCATTTGACATATTTCACAATTATCCACTTTGTCACTGCAGCGGGGTCACAAACACAAATGCATGTTATCTTGGGGGTCATAACTTAAAAAGTTTTGGAACCATTGAACCAGAATAATATCTACACATCTAGCTCTTCTGCTGTAAGATTGATATGGTTCATTTAGATGAAGTTCTAGACCCACAGAGAATGCCTCAAAGACAGCAGCATCAATGAAAAGATAGGCCTGCTGGGTAAATCTGGATATTGTTAGTCTAAAAAAGGTTTTATTAAAATGAGTAATTATCTAATATATTTTCCAGTTGATGTCAGTGCCTGGTGGAGCTTCACTGGTGTTGGGACAGGATTCCTTCTCCCGATGCAGCTGAACCACTTTTCCAGACAGTCTTCCCACCCAGCAAAATTTGGTTGAAAAGATGTTGAAAAGACATCATGTCCATCCACTGAAAACATTGAAACGTTTTGATTTGGTTAAAAAGTGAAAGGTGAAAAGCTGTCTTTCAATTACACGTTGAAAAGATGTTTTTCGACGACTTTTCACCATCTAATTTTGGGCTAAATTTGAACCAAATCAGACGGTTCGAACTCAGCCCCATTTTCAACATCTATTTTTAGACCAGATTTAGCCCAAAAAACAACGTCAAAAGGACGTCTTGTGTTTGGTGGGTTGGGTAAACCTTATCAACACAAATGTGTCCATGGTCAAACTTGTCTTTTTTGATGGACAGACTGTAGATCATAATTCCTGTGTTCACAGGTGTCCAGCAACCATTTTGACTGATATTAAGGGTGCATTCACGCCAGGATAATCCAGGACCTTGGTCTGACTGGGTGGGGATTTCTGAAAAATTTTGCACCTTTCTTGCTTCGGCTTGCGTTCAAACTGCACCCACTGAAGCGAAAACCACCTGTTAAAACCACCGTTGTTAAAACTGCTCACTAGGGGGCAACACTCCCCAATACAGCCATGATCAATGATGAAAAAGCATGAAAAAGAAGAAATCCAGACTCCGTGATTAAAGTGGAAATCTTTCTGCTTCTTGTTATTAGGCTACTCCATCTCTGCCTACACGTTTTCCAGTTTTTTTTCGTTGTTTTGACCTTGGCTTCTTCAAAAACGCACTGTTTCCTTTGTTTTCCGTCTGATCCAAATGATTATCTACCCCATTTCCTCATTCTTCTTCTTCAGCTTCATGGCGGTCGACAACTGTCACTTCCATTACATGCGCTGGATGTCTATGTGCTGAATAGTCCGATAGTACGTTTGCAAGTGAACTGAGACCCCCGTCTTTCAGGTAGACCAGAGTCCACTTCTTTGATGTGCTCAAAAGTGCAGCTGGCGTTCAGACTGCGCCAAAGGAAGCAGACTGTCTGTGGAATCGGACCAAAGTCCATTTGAAGCGGACCAAACTACCAGAGTGTGAATGCACCTTAAGTCCACAGAAGAGTTGTATCGTATCTTGGAGGAATTCAGTGAGTCTTCACAGAGTGGTGAGAGGACATGATGTCCAACCAGTGGTCTCACTAATGAGACTAGTGAGGAAATGTACTGATTTGGCTTTTTTAATGGGACAAATTAATATATTTTGAATAAGAGTCAGTCAAAGCAGCAGCAGACATGGCAACTTAAATGGTTTGAGGTTTAGGGGGTACCTTTTTCCCTTTCAGACACACATTGATTCACATCATCATTAGATTGCAGTATGCATGACACCAACCTCACTCAGGTATTTTGTTTGACTTTATATGATTTTCATTAACTTGCTCAATAGAAAATTCATTCATCAGCCTCTCTCCTTGCTTACGTGTTTTTGACTTCTTTCCGTGGGATAATTGTAAGTGTTGGGAAAGCATAGTTTCTTTAGCATCGTCAGCCCTCTGCAGGCAGGAAGGAAGCACTTCTGCAGGCTACCTCCACAAAGTGCTCTCCCCAGTTTTAGGGCAGCAAATTAAACGTAATGTGGTAAAAAGGAGAGGGTGCAGCTCTGTAGTTGACTATGATGTGGATGAAAACTCTTTTAATGTAATTAAATGTAAGGTAGAAAGTAGTATAAATACAACTTCTAGTTTCAGCATGATGTTGCCTTGAAAACAGATGTTTGTGTGCAGGGGAAGGAATCCTGTCCCAGAAACTGATATTGGTTTAAGTTTAATTTATAACACACATCTAGGATCCATAGGTTCTGGAGTCAGACTGGAATGGAAAATTCAAAAATGATCACTTTTTTTTTTTCCTCTGACATTATTTCCTGCCACATGTTTTTGGTCAAAAGGGAAAAGAAAATACAGATAAAGAACTGAAAGTATGGTCATGGTTACTGTTTAAGCAGTTGTATCACATGGTTTCTTTGGTTTCTGTAGTTTAATTTACATATTTAATAATGTAGTTGGATTAGCTGTCATATTATTGTACTGGACTTAGTTACTTTAAAGTTGTTGATGTTAATTTGATGGACCAACAGGCTGATAACCTTAGGCTTAGAACACAGGGTTTTGTTTTGTTTTGTTTTGTTTGTTTGTTTGTTTTTTGGAGATGTCAACTCATTGTTCTCTGTAAAATGTTTAACTTGAAAATATGAGTTAAGAGGCTGCCTTAAAATTTTGAGTTAAATGGAACCTTTTATTCTGTGTTTAAGATGTGTGTTTCATTAAGTATTTCATATTAAAACAACATACTAGAAGGTTGTTAATTTGACATAAAATAGTACCTTAGGGCAACAAAAATACCAAAAATGCAATTTTGAAAGTATTGCTGCACCATTCTTGGCTTTGAGTACTATGTTGTATATCCAATATTGCGATATATCGTCTTGCTTATACAATCGCAATATATCGTATCGCTGCTCCTGTATTGTGATGCATATCATATCGCCTGAGTCTTGCCAATACACACCCTTAGTTTTCTCAACAGTAACATAAAAATGCACTTTCTTTTTGTTTTGCCTCATTTCTCATAAATTAGAAGAAACTTTTTCAACATCCTATCTAAAAGACTGAAATTGTAAAACACCTTTATAATTCTCATTTTAATTGGTTTAATTGGTTAAAACCCTTCTTTGATTGATTTTATGGAATATTCTAATTTTTTGAGTGTTTGAATTTGAGGTTTTCTTAAGCTGCAACTTCTAATCAGCAACTTTCAAACAAATAAAAGCTGAAATATATTGATTCACATATTATTTGTCTATACAATATGTAAATTGCACCTTTTAAGTTGAATTATGGAAATACATAAACTTTGTCAGGATATTCTATTTTTTTGGGAAGTACCTTATGTATGTTTAGCCCTAACTGTAAGGGATTTATTAGTAATTATTAATACCTTAAATGTGTTAATTTGATGAACCAATGTTCCTCATGGCTTTGTATTTCTGTGTTTATAGACTATACCCACTTCCATCCAGACATTCACCTTAACTAGCCCTGGAATTCCTCACCTGTAAGCCTGTCATTTGTTGCATTACTGTGCTGTTGTGATTAAG
>JALJCO010004224.1:0-138581 GCA_023101725.1 Atherinomorus stipes
GGTTAATACGAATAAAGAAGAAAAAGTTTCAACATGTGGTATGGGAGAAAAACGATTCAAAGGAAAGAAAATCAGGAAAAGTCTTTAACACATAAAACGCACGTCTAGCTCGGTCGCCATCTTGCGCGCCCTCCCAACGTGACCGTTGTCTTTTTCCTGCATCAAAACTGCGAATGTAGGTCATTTGACGTCACGTCCGCAGGACAGCGCGGGAAATTCGGACACCGAATATGGGATTAACACGCTTCCGCGTTCCGGTTTCCGGAAGTTGAAACATTTGAAGCTTCCTCTTCCGAGCCAGGAATGGCTCAATCCAAGTCTCGATGTTGCTGCTCTGTTCCATTGTGTACATCTAATAAACAACGCCAGCCGTACCTAAGTTTTCATGGATTCCCGACTGAAAAGACACTAAGGAAGAAGTGGATGAAAGCGATTTGTCGGAGTGAAGGACCGAAATTTAAAATAAAACAAGGTTGCACGTATGTCTGTAGTCGGCACTTCAATGATGCAGACTACACTACAGCTAGCGTTAGCAAGCTCGCGTTAGCTGACGTTACCAACTTTTCGCTTGTGAAAACATACAAGCGTCTGAAGACTGGGTCTGTACCCTCCCGTTTCCAGTGGAACAACTGGGGACTGCCAAAAAAAGGAGACGCTTTCAGATGCTTGTGTGTTTTCAGCCGCACAAAGTTAGGCACGTCATCGAGCTGGCTAATGCTAGCCTGCCAACACGACTGTGCAGACTGCCGGCTACAAACAAACGTGTGTCGTTTTATTATAAAGTTTGGTCCTTCACCGCAGTGAATCGGTCGTTTTGATCCACTTCTTCATTAGCATCACTTCAGTCTGGAATGAAAACTTGGCATTGGCGTTTATCCGATTTACGAAGTTTAACAGAGTTGTAGCTGGCGGACTACTGTTAGCAGGTTAGCATTAGCCAGCTTGATGACGTGCCTAACAGTTTGTCGCCGGTCGTCTCCTTTTTTTGGCAGTCCCCAGTTGTTCCACTGGAAACGGGGAGGTACAGACCCGATTTTTTAGATGTTTGTGTGTTTTAAGACTCACAATGTTAAGCACGTCAGTAAACGCTAGCTGGCTAATGCTAGCATGCTGTGAAGTACCGGTGTCGTGCGGTGTCGTGCCCCACCGGCGACAAACAAACGTGTGTTTTATTATAAAGTTCGGCCCTTCACCGCGGCAAATCGATCGCTTTGATCCAGTATCACTTCAGTCTAGAATGAAAACTTAAGTATGTTTGGAGTTTATACGATATAAACAGTATAACAGAGCAGAAACGGCTGATGTTAAAATGGCCCGGAAGAGGAAGTGCCCAAATACCGGGAAGTTCCGGTAAGCGTGATAATCCCCTATTGCAGCGCATTTTGCAGCACACAGCCTGTTCAAGGCAACGGAGAAGAACATGGGTGGAAACGTTATTTTTGGTATTTAGCGCTTCATCACCCATTAGTATGAAAAAAAGGAAATTCATGTTTGTTTGTTTTTCAAATTCCTGCCTCAAGTCCCATTTTACCGGTAATCGTTACATCCCTAGGACAAACAAAGATGGCTCCCGGAGGTCTAGAATTGATCATTGGCTTCTTTCTAAGTGTCTAATCAACAATAATATCTCTACTGGTGCGCTTATTTGCCCCCTGACTTATCATAAAGTCATTAATATTTCTATCAACCTCTCGTCTCACTCTATCAAAAAAGCTTCTCTATGGAAACTTAATAATTCCATTCTTAAATCAACTGAAGTGACTGTTGCAACTTGTAATCTAATTGAAAAATTTTGGTCTAAAACAAAAGCTGAAAATAAGTTCGGCCATAACTGGGAATTATGCAAACTTGAAATTGGCAAATTCTTTAGACAATTTGGTAGTAAGCTGGCAAAGAGAGAAGGGCCAAAGAAGTTGACATACTCTTTAAACTTTCTTCTTTTAGTCAACAAGCATTTATCAGACAGTGACAAATGTGAACAGCGCAGACTTCAAAATAAACTGGATGATATGTATAAACTTAAGGCTGAAGGAGGTTGTATAAGATCTTGCAGTAAATGAATAGAAGAAGGGGAACAAAATTGTGCATATTTTTTCAGCCAAGAGAAAATCTGCTCACAAAACCAAATTGACCAACTTAGAATTAATAATAAAATAACAGATGACCCTAAAAAGATAGAAGAATACTGTTCTTAATTCTATGAAAACATTTATAAATCAAGGTACTTATCTCTGCTTCCTCTTTCTTGGACTCCATTCATCACTTCAAAACCCATAATAACAATGAACGAACTTTATGTGAAGCTCCTATTATTTCAGAAGAAGTTTCTCAAACCATATCCCAACTTAAAAACAATAAATCTCCAGGAAATGACGGCTTAACCGCAGAAATTTTTCGAAGGTTTTCAGAACAATTATCTCCACAGAAGTTTATAATGCAAGCATTGTTAATCTCTCCCCTCTTTAATGACTCAAGGTATTATTTTTTTAATCCCAAAACCTAAAAAAGATCTCTCAATTGATAACTGGCACCCTATTACTTTACTGAATGATTCTAAAATTCTTGCTTCACTTTTTGTCACCAGGATTAAAAATGTTTTACACTCTACCATTGATGAAACACAATCAGGCTTCATGAAAAATAGACATATTGTTAATAATATCAGACTAGTGTTAGACCCACTATAGTGACCTTATTGACACAGACAGCTTGATCTTTTTTCTTGACTTTCAAAAAGCGTTTGATTTGTTAGAACACAATTTTATTTTCAGTCTTAGAAAAATGTGGTTTTGGTTCACTTCTCTGCAATACAATTAGGACATTATACAACAACAACAATAGCTCTATTAAACTTAAATGTGGAACTTCACAAAGATTTTGGTTGTCCCATGGCATCAGACAGGGGTGCCCAATATCTCCGTACTTATTTTTAATTGCTGCTCAGTTCCTTGCCTCTCATATCAGACAGAGTTCTCTAAATTGTATCAGAGTTGCAGATGAACATATTATCAGTCAGCTTGCTGACGATACCACTTGGTTTTGGCGTGACTCCTGTCAGGTACTAATCAATTCTGTGGAATGTGGTGGCTAAGATTTTACTCTTTTAACCCTTAACAATACTTTAAAAAAAAAAAAAAAGATTAAAGCTCTTTTTTATTTAATCCATCTTCTATCTGGAATGCGATCCCCTCCTATAAAGTGGGCGTCCTAAGGTTTCTTTTGGTCTGCAACTATGACGTCCCCCAAATCCTCATGAAGCTTCCAAACTTTCATAGACAGATGTTGCCCACCTGGTCTCTTATTTTCAAACACAACTTTTCACCACATGTTATATTTGGAACAACAGGAATATTATGCATAAGAACAAAAGCATTTTCTTTGAAAACTGGTTCAAAAATTAAATTAATCAGTCAGTTATTTAAACATGATGGAGGGTTACACAGAACTCATTAATGCTTACCCTGTACTTGTGTCTACAAGAGAGTTTTCTATTGTAATGGATGCTATTCCTTCTGGCATCAAAATGTTGCTAAAAGTTTCCACCCTCTCCGTTCCTGTTGTCACTCATATGGATCCTTTTCAAACACATGTTGGCAAGATATGCCTTTCTAACAGGCAATCAAACAACAAAAATATCAGGATGCTTTTTCAACAACTTTTTGTCTCTGTACCCAATATTTTATCTTTTTGGAATAGTTTAGTTTGTAACATTCCTTGGAAAAAAAGTTTGGTCCTTACCTTACAAATACCTGTTAACTAACTACCCAGTCAAATGTTTTATTTCACACAGGTTCAAAAAGGATATCGACACCAGCTGCTCTTTTTGCAATAGTCTTCCTGAAACTTTGGCTCAATTAGTCTATTCTGGACGTGTCCATAGGTTGTAATGTTTTGGTCTGACATCTTAACTTTTTTAAACTAATCTTCTCCCAAACATTTCTTCTTTTTTTTTTTAAGAATATGATTTTTGGTTTCTATTAATTTGAAGAAGACAAATCTTATGTCATGAATTTAATATTGATTTTGGCCAAATGTTATATTCATAAATGTATACTAATGTAATAACAAACCATTTTGTCCAGCCTTCACATGTGAATTTGAAAAAAAAAATTTTTTTAAAAACATCAGAGCCGGGTGGCCTAGCTGCAGTAAGTAAACAGCAAACACAGAGGGAGGAGACAACAGCTGAAGAGGACACATTTAGCATCTCTGAGGACACACGAGTCAAAAGTTTGGTGATACTTGAAAGATGGCAAACTTAAGAAATCCGTGGTTTGAAAACAATGTCGCGCTGCTATAAAAGACGTCAGCAGCATGACGAACACGGCAAGCCAGGCGGCATGGTGTGGGTACTGCTCCCCCACATACACCTCAGATGATTAACATAAATATGAGGTGAGCAGAAGCAGAACTGGTGAGAAAATTATCTAGTTTTTTTCTTTAACAAACCTGACACTTCCTGACAGCAATCTCTGTCTGTACCAGAGTGAACTACATCAGTTTAAGATGATTTATTGGTTTGATTAATAGAAAACGATCAAAAACACAAGTATTAAAAACATCCTTCACAGGGGAAGAGATAAGAAAATAATTGTGATGATGCTATGAAACCAGATGGAGACTTGTAAATGATTTGTTTTGTGTTGAATAGTTTTGAATCGCAGAATCATATCAAATCGAATCATATTGTATAAAGTCAAATCACTGGTGAATCGCATTGCATCGGCAGGAGGCTTCACTGTATCGTGAATATATCGCTCGCAGCATATTGAGATGCGTATCGAATCGACCTCCTTGGTGGGGATTCGCATCCCTATCAGATATTAGTCTGGTGTCAATGATAATGAACATGAATAGACTAGACATGTCACAGCAATTTTTGAAAACATGATTTCATTTAGCAGGTGCTAACAGATTTATTGGTTGGGTACTGTTAGCCGGCAAAGCAGTGTTAGCTCAAGGTAACGGTAGGGTTGCCACCTGTCCTTTAGAATATGGAGTTGTTCCGTATTTAGTAATCAATCGTGTCCGGAAATTTTATTGGTTCAGTATTAATGGTACATATAATGTGAGATCAAATTGCATCCTGTACTAGTTCAATACAAACAGTTTTGAAGCAAAACAGGATGCATTTTGTTCAATATTTTGATAAATGTCCAATACACGTCTGTCACATCCATATAATGGGAGTGAAGAGGGTGGAAAGAACTGGCCTCTCTACAAGGCATTATCTGCAGCAAAACTGTAATTCACCAATTCTTTGAGACGGATAAACGAACAAGTACTATTTTCCTGTAAATTCAGATTTAGCTTTCCTTTCATTCTTGGAAGTCCAGAAAAAGAGTCTGCTCTCCACACTCTGCTGACACGCAGGCTGCCACAACAAATCGCAATCCCTGAAACTCTGAACTCAGCAAATTACCACCACTATTACTAGTAAATGTTATCATATTTTATTTACTATGTTCCTAGAGTGTTTTGAATAAGTTAATACACATTATATTTTGACTTAAGGTGTTGTGTCTACCCTAAAGCTTTGGTCATGGCATGAAGGGGTAGGGCCCCCTGAAATCCAAAGCCGGCTCTGACTAGTAGCTTAAATGGCCTTTCAGACGCAATGCCGCAGTGTATGCAGGATCAACCGATCTTCATGTGTAACAGCGGGGTGTTGTGTTGTTCTGTCCTTCCTGGCTCTCCTAATCTGTTTCAACCACCCCATGAAAAACATTATTTGCCTGTGTAAACTCCTGCATCCTGCATTTTGCTCCTGACCCAGGATCTTGGCGTCACTCCCATGACTGGCTTAATTATAGGCCTATTTTCACAAACCGTGATGTTATACTCCAATATTGTCAGGTTTTGACAATTTTGCACCAGCTAAAATGTGGCCAAAACACACCTTAGACCAGCGATACCAGCAGAAGTAGATGTAGACCATTTCCTCAGCAGGGCTGTCCTGTCTTAACCTGCTGAAAAAAAAACCAGCTTAATCCAGCTGGTCTAAGAACCTTTTGATGGTACAGCTGATTTAAGATGTGTTTTGGCCACGTTTTCACTGATATATATATCAGCTAAAACGGCTGATATATATATATATCAGCTAACTATATACTGTATATATATATATATATATATATATCTTTCCTTTAATTCGCCACCCATGTGGTGGGGTATATATATATATATATATATATATATATATATATATATATTCGCTGATATATATATCAGCTAAACGGCTGATATATATATATATATATATATATATATATATATATATATATATATATATATATATATATATATAGCTTTCCTTTAATTCGCCACCCATGTGGTGGGGTTTATATATATATATATATATATATATATATATATATACACCAGATCATATATATATGATCTATATCATATATATATATATATATATATATATATATATATATATATATATATATATATATATATATATATATATGATATATATATCATCTATATATATATATATATATATATATATATATATATATATATATATATATATATATATATATATATATATATATATATGTTAGCACCACAGCCTCACAGTAAGAAGGTTGCTGGTTCGATTCCCGGCTGGGGAGGGGGTTCGAACAATTCCAACCGTGGCCTTCCCGTGTGGACACACACATATACAAAGCCACTCCTTTGTTATTTTAGCTGTGTACTTAGGGTCATTCTCTTGTTGGAAGGTGAACCTTGGGCCCAGTCTGAGGTCCTGAGCACTCAGGAAGAGGTTTTATTTGTCTTTCTGGTGTGAGACACAACTCTTAAAGTAAAAGAACAGGTTACTGTCTGTGGACATCTTTAAGAATGTCTCTTGGGTTATTGTTTTAAACTGCAGCCAGTCATATGTTCTTCAAATTTGGCAAGTCTATAAACACACATTCATAGGCTATATGGAGACAAAAAAATTAACTCACATGCTGTTCTGCAGTTGTCAGTCTTCATTGCACTGTTTTACGTGACTTTTAACTAAGGAGTTTATACTCCAGCCTTGAGTGAGGCCTTATAATGACTCCACATTAGAAGTTTAACTCTTTCACTTCACATGTAATAAAACTTTATAGTAATTCTGGTAATTGGGTAAACTGCACAGGGAAAACCAGAGGTCTGCAGCTACTTGATAACCCATAATTTGTTGTAAAGAATTTGATCAGAGGTCAACTGATTGTCAGAAAGACTCTTCTTTCTTTCTTTCTTTCTTTCTTTCTTTCTTTCTTTCTTTCTTTCTTTCTTTCTTTCTTTCTCCTTTCTCTCTCTCTCTCTGTTTGGAAAGTAGAAACAGGTTTTCAAATGAAGTTAAAGTAAACAAGGGAAGTGGGGTGACTGACACATGTTTCCAATAACTGATAGCGCATGGTCCATCATTACTTGCTCAGTCTAACCGCTGACACCACAGAGGCAACATGAGGCCGTGGGCAATCCTGCTGCTTGCTCTGTTCGCTGAGACCTTCGCTGCAGATGGTGAGTTTTGCATTTAAAATATCGTTAAAAGTGATTTTATTCATACTTAAGTCAAAGTTTATCATCTATTAGTAAAGATTTGAGCCTGTAAATCTACCCAAGTGTCACCCTGTTTGCAAGTACTATAGAGTGGCTAGAATAGTTCTGTGTCTCATGTTTTCATTCATTTAAGTTTTTGTTTCTTTAACCTGTCAGAGATGTTGACTCTATGACTGCAACAGTAGAAACATTAATCATGCTGCTACTAACAAATAATCTTAACAATTAATTAAATAATTGTTTTAAATACTAATTCATTCTTTTGACAATGATTTTGGACAATGAATAAAAACCAGCCATAAATGGCCACAATACAAAGTGATGTCCTTAAAATGCTTTTATTTGAGCAACAATCCAAATGTATTAACAGTCATAGTAAGACACTAGAAGTGGAAAGGGTACAATTTTCACTTAATCAATATGACCATGAAATGTCATCTTTTGAGTTTTGGTGCTACAAATTGTTTTAGATTTTGTGTTTAGATTTACAAATGAGGTATTATTTACAAAAAATATGCGTTTTTTATATATATTTTCAATCCAGAAATCTGAACAATTGGAAAGTTTGATGTAATAATACTGAAGTGGAGATTTTTAAAGATCAAAGAGTAGCAATCTAATGTTGAGAAAACAACCTTTTACATGTTAGGTATGGATTGTAAGATTCCACATTTTATTGAAATCTACAATCCCACTAGTAGACACAGACATTAAATTTCCTAAATTTACTTCAGAGTTGAGTAAAATAAACATGCAAATTAATAGAATTTGAGGATTGCAGAAGGAGAAAAGCACATAATTCAAAATCAGGTAATATTTAACTTTATTGTCTTGCTTTAATTAATTCTTTGGTCAATAAAAACAACATAGTGAAACACCATGATTTCTTCAAATTTCTTGCTTTCTCTGACCAGCTGTCCAAAATCCAAATAAATTTAAAGTTTTCATTCCTATGAAGATTAACCCTGAACATTTTAAAAGTTTTAATAAATTAACAAAGAAACCTTAAGTTTCAGCTGTAATTACATTTCTGAAAGACAAGAATGTGAGCTTGCAATGGTTCCGTCAATAAAAAAGAAAATCATGTTGCATGAGTCTTTGCATTGGCATGCAGTCAGAGCCTCATGGGAGCTGCAATCATCTAACTTTATTAAGAGAAGAAGGTTATTAATTTCCTCAGAATCATGAATAATGGACAGAAGCAGTTCAAAAATCAAAGTGAATGAATTACATCATCCTATCTTAAGAGTCCTGTCTGGACCGCTGTGAAAATGGATTTGACTCTCAGAGGAAGTGCCAGTGTGACTCCATGTGCAAGTATTACAAAAGCTGCTGCTCTGACTTTGAGGCCATCTGTGGTATGACGAGTAAGAAACCTCTCTGCTTCCGCTCCAATTCCTCAGTCGAGTTGTGGAACTCTCCACCCGGCCAAGAGAGAGAACGATGATTTCTGACTTAATTTTTGTGCCCCCTTCAGCTCGTGGAGATACATTTGTGTTTGCAGAGGATGACGATGACTTGTCAGAAGGCCCCAGTCCATCGCCAGCAGGCAATCAGTCCTCTACAGTCGGCAGACGTCGGCTGAAGCCCACCCAGTCTTCAGTCCCAGACTTCCATCAGAGAGGGCACCGACATGACACCACTTTGAAGATGACCAGACCTCCTCGACTGATAAACCAGCGGGTCACACCTGTTTCACCCACTGTACCTCCCAAACTTGAGGCTTTCAGCAAGACCGAAGCTTCTCAAACTGGTACAACCGCTGAGACCACAACTGTTCCGGTCATAGCAACCACAACTGCAGCCACCACTGTGCCCACTACTGTAGCCACCACTGTGCCCACTACTGCAGCCCCAGACCCCGATGCTGTGGTCTGCAGTGGCAGGCCATTTGATTCCTTTATGCAGCTGAAAAATGGCTCCATGTATGCCTTCAGGGGTGAGTTCAATGTTACCCACATTTACGCTTAAGAATGTTCCTTTAGCTGGAATGAACATAACACCTTGTGTTTTGCAGGTGAATACTTTTTTGAGCTGGACCAGAAGTCAGTGCTTCCCGGTTATCCAAAACTCATAAAAGATGTGTGGGGTATAAGTGGGCCGATTGATGCTGCATTCACACGCATGAACTGCCAAGGAAAGACTTACATCTTTAAGGTGAGGGCTCAGAAAAATGCCCCGTATGACCAGTTAGCTGTATGGCAGTAATGGTTAAATGAATGACAATGTTAATCAGGGCAACAAGTACTGGAGGTTTGAGGACGGCGTACTGGATGATGACTATCCTCGAGATATCAGTGTTGGCTTTGACAAGATCCCAGATCATGTGGATGCAGCATTTGCCCTGCCTGCTCCTGGTCATCACGCAAAGAGAAGGTCTTCTTCTTCAAAGGTATGGTCACATGTTGTGCATTTATTTATCTTTAGACTCTCATTGACACATGCGGTACTTGCATGCTGGACTTTTGTTTTTCTGCCTCCTGTTGGTGTGTTTAGCGGAGCAGTATTACGTGTATGAGTTTTTGCACCAGCCATCCCATGAGGAGTGTGTCACCATGTCTGAGAGGTCTCCATCCACCCTGTTCAGGCGGTACACAGATTTATACGATTACAACTATGAACTTTTCTTCAGCGAACTCTTCTCTGACAGTAAGTTGAGGTGTTACAGAAAGTTTTTGGAGATGGAAGCAAGCATGCAGCTTAACTTGTTTTGATATCCTCAGTGCCTCAGCATCATGACAAACACCACTTCATAAATAAAGACTGGAAAGGCCTCAAGTCTCCGGTGGATGCTGCCATGGCCGGTAGAATCTATGTTACATCTCGCCGCTACGACTACCAGCCTGACCAGCAGTGGGGTCGACAGCAGGGCCAGCAGTGGGGTCAGCAGTACCAGCAAAACAGATGGCAGTGGGGTCGGTCGGAGGCAGAACCGCTCGCCTTTCTGGGGGTCCATGGCTGAGCAGGGAATGAACATGGGTCAGGAGTTTGCTGAGAGGGGGATGGAGATGGGTCTGAGACTGGCAGAGAGGAGGATGGAAATGGAGGAGAGGCTGGGACGGGACTGGGACAGACGGTGGGATCAGGACTGGGACCAGGACAGACGAAGAGATCGTTACAACCAGAATAACAGAGGCAACTATGATTCCAGAGGGGACAGGTCCTTCCAGAGGAATATGCCCATCCAGAACGTCTACTTCTTTAAAGGAGGTAACACAGACTGGGAAATGCCCTACATTTGCAAAATCAGACATCACATTATTTAGTCTAAAGTGGTAAAGAAGCAAATGATCACATTTAAAAACAAATAAAATATGAACTTAAAGGAATTTTATTCGCTAAATAAAATTACTAAATAACCAGTAGATTAACAATATCAACATATTCATTTATCAACAGAAAAATAAAAAAAGAGAGTGCAGAGAGTGAAATATGATACAGAAAAAATATTAAAAGTAATCAATAATCAAAGTATCTCATGATGAGGCTTATTGAATATGCTGTCAATGCCACATGGGAACTTTAATCTAGGTAAATTAATTTAACTTTATTATCCAAAGGAGGGTACTAATTTGGTCAGGTTTACATAGACACGAGCAGTATACTGACTGCAAGGTGCAACCACTTTATTTTTCAACATAAATCACCGCTGTGTACGAACAGAAAGAAATAGAAAGATTTCAGACAAAATGGCAAACAGCAAAACTCAGAGTTTAGGTTGCAGATGTAGACTGCAAACAGCAGAAAAAGATAACAACTAATTTGATCATCCTTCCAGCTCTGTCTGTCTCATCACAGAAGACTTATTACAGTAACTAGTTTCACATGCTGTGTGAAACTTTGTCCACATGACAAAGAATCCAAAGGTTAAAGTCACAGCAGCTCCTTGTTTTGCTCACTGGTTGTTTATCTGAGCTGCTGTTTTCTGGTTTGTGATTCAAACATGAAAGTGGTCAACAAAGCAGAGTTTTAATTCATACCAACTGCAACACTTAATCTCAAAGATTTTTCACGTGACAAAAATGAAGAAATGGATTTTGATCAAGTTAGAGAAGTATGCAGAATAAATGCAACTGATTTACAAGAGATGTTTTCATACACTCTACCACTATGTTGCAATCAAAAGCTGGGAAAAAGCTAGTTTTAATGGTTGCTCAACAGCTATAAAAAGACTGAAATTAACAGGTAAATGCAAGCAATAATATTTTGTTGCTCACAAAAAGTAAATAATTGCTTTCTTTATTATGTTTTTCAGATAAATACTACAGAGTGGACCTCAGGACCAAGAGGGTCGATCCCGCCATGCCGCCATACCCTAGATCCATCGCCAGGTACTGGCTTGGCTGCTCAGACTCCACTGGAGCTGAGAAGTAGTTAAAGATATATAGCAGTTTTTTGTGTTCACTAAGGTGACATTTATGTGTAATGGATGAGTCATTTTTACTAAGATAATTGAAGAGGGATGTAATAAGTGTATTAAACATGTTCAGTGTAACACAAAACTTAGCTGCACATCAGTTTTAGCAAACATAAGTGAGCAGTCCAAGTCCACAGGGCCAAAGTTCAGCCAGTTGAATATCTGAATGGTTATCTCATGTGTTCATAACATGGCCGACTTTATCGAACACAGCTACAGTAAAAGCAGGCTCAGCTTAAAAAGCCAGAGATTGCAAAGAACTCCAGCAGTCTGAAACCAAAAGCTGCATTCAGATTTAAAACATATTTCTGATGTGCATCTCCTTATTGTGTTCTGCAGTATCATTATGTTTTAAAATCATGCATCAAACAAACATTTCCCCACTTATTTTTAATCCTTATCATAACACAATATTTAGATTTGACAGAGGTTTCATTCATGAAAGGCTGAAAAAACTGCAGTAATGTGTCATTAGCCAACAGCAGCTTTTAAACAGCTTGCTCTGCAACTCCAAGATACAGATGTGAAAACACACTAAGTCCATTTTCCAACTTCTTGTGACTTTCACAACAGAATTCTTCTACACTAGAGAAAGGATAACCTCTTTAGTTTTAGTTGCTTTTGATAGGTGTTTGAAAATTGCTCTGATTCAGATGAATCACATTTAAACACACATTTGCTGTCTGCTTCATCCACAACTAATATCAGCACAGCAGAATCTGTTATGGCTTCTGTTCACCACAAATAAAACACATTTCAAAACATTTCAAATCATCAAATACCTTCCTCTGGATAATTCTTTTATGCATAGTTTTTCTGAACAGTTTATAACTCCTATTTTCTCTATAACCAGGCCATAAGCATTTCTGTGAGAAGCAGAATTTGTTTATATACTGTATTTACACTACTTGTATTGACAGTTTTTTGGCATGTGTCAATAAATTAAATAAAAAGAACACAACCAGTGGTATTATCCATCAAATACCTGGCGTTTTTTTTTTTTTTTAACCTGAATCTAATATATTATAAAAAAAACAAAAAAACATTATAATCTAGTGTTATGAGATATGTTTTATAGCACATGCAACATTAATGTTATTATGTAAACTCCACTAAAAAGCACCATAATTCAGTTATAACTGCAGAATAATAAATATGCAGTTGTATAACTATCAGACCTGCTGATGTGGTTTTTCGTCGTTTATGTCTGTTTAACCAAGACATTTTCATAGCAGGGTTCATCACTTGTTGCTCCCTTGTTGGTTAATATCTCAGTGCTGCCACCTGCTGGTCCCACAGTCAGGTAGCTGCCCTCAGTCTGTTCTGCATTTGCATCACCACCCTGTATCAAGTCTGCCTCAGCTCTCAGATCTGACCCTGAGTCAGTTGAGGCCACCTCTGGTACGCTCTTCAAAATAGAGGAAAGTGGTCGTTTTTGATTGCTGCCCTCTGGTTGGGGAGCATCACCTGTGCTTGCTTGGTCAGCAGGATTGTGGGAAGTGTGCTTCCTCCTGATTGGCTTACATATGCCAGACTCCCCTCCAGATGGTCCCCCCTGTTCCCACACAGTTGCTCGAGCTCCCAGCTTCTTCCTGGGAGGTTTGGTGATTCCTTCAGCCGTCTTTGCCTTTGGCCTGCGAGATTCCTGCTCCCTTTGTCTTTGGAGGCTGCCGAGTCTTCGCAGCATGGCCTGAACAGGCCCTTCAGAAACAGGTTCTGTCTTCATTATGGGCCTCCCTGCCTTACCCAATGTCACATACACTGTGGTGACCTTATGGGAAACCCCCACCTCAGCATCCGAGGTTGGCTGTTGGGTGTTTTTATGACCAGCTGTGTTGGACATAGTCCGTCTTCGCCCTGATGGCCCAGAAACCTGTGCACGTCGACCGTCTGCTTCCTGGTCTACTACCTCACTGCTTGACTCATGATTCTCTGTCACTTGGACATCCACCTCATCTTCCTTTTCCTCATCTTCTGCTTCATCCTCCTCCCCACTTCTAGCTGCGCCTCCCTGACTTTGTAAAGCTGACAGCATCAAAACCCCCCAAGGCGGCTTGGTTTTGCTGCGAGTGGGAGCTCCAAGGTCCTGACCAGAACCACGCCTTTCTTTAGGGCTAAAGCGAGTGCCCTCTGCAAATGAAACAGATGGACGCTTTGACTTGGCAATACTGGAGGTTCGAGGAATGTTGAAGGGTGAGGTGATGTCTTCACTGCTAAAACCCGATGGGTCTAAGAACATGTTGCATTTGGAGCTCATCTCCTGGAACTCACCCCCTGCTACAGCAGGGATGTCTATCAAAGAGACAGAAGATGCTTTGATGAGGCTTTTCACCAAAAAGTGGTGATGTAGAATCAGTTTAGCAGCATTTCTGGTCTTACCTTCTCTTGGAGGAACACAGTAGAGAGCTTCTCCTTCCTCCTCGTCACTGTCAAAGGAAGATCCCTCAGTCACCCAGCCAGAGGAGGGAGGCTCAATGAAGCTGTGGTTGAAAGTCAGCTCAGGGTCATGGTGAGATACTGTATGTAGAAGAGGCATAAACAGTGGATTAAATAATATCCAAATGATTATAAGACTAATCCATCCAAAGTCTGTCCTCTATTTTTGGTTTTGTAATCAAAGATATTAAACATCATTTGCAAGTAGCTGCTGTCTAATCAAAGTCACCAGATTTCACAAGTCAGTTGTTTGTTTTGTAATCAGGTGTTCATAATGGTGCAGGTAACTTTCTTTTTTCAACAACAAAGAGCAATAACCATGACGAAGAGGCCAGTCACGGATAAACAGCTGAGTAAATTAACTTTGGCATTTCATAGCCAGTTACCTAATTCATGCAGAATTATACTTTATACAGTTACTCGTTGTGGGGACATGTGGTTTGTGTTAACTTATAAAAAAAAGACTTCTGCAATGATTTTTTAAAAAAGGGTTTCGCATTCCTAGAAGGAAAAAGTGCAATTTCAAAAAAGGTTACAATATACACTGTGTGGCTGTACTGACCAGTGACTCGAGGCAGGCCGGAGGACCAGTCAGAGATACAGGGGAGGGCTGCACCAATGTTTGCCAAGACACTGTAGACGTGATATTTCATCCTAACTGACAAGCCACCATCAGCCAGAGTCGCACTGTAAGAAAGTAGGTTCACATATACAGTAAAAATTTCACTCAACTGAAAATAATTGTTGCTTTTTTTTTGTATTGCCAATGGATTGTAAAGAAAATTAAAACAAAGTATATCTAAAGATACCAATCTTTCCTTGCTTTATTTCCTTTAGTGTGTATAAAGCTTTTGTGCATGGGATCTGCAGTTACCAAGTATGACACAGATAGTAGTTAAAGGTGCATTGTGTAAGAATTACTGATATCTCCCTGTATATCATTTTTTCCTCTCCGTTGCACAGTGAAAAACACACGTGCCTTAATAGCTGGCAACAGATTTTTCCCAGAAAAGACCTGAATCATTGCCCCTGTAAATTCAATCTGACCAGCAGATTGACCTTTTCACAAATTTAATGTGCAAATTTAATGACAAATTTAATGTGACCTCCAGTATTGAATATTTTGGCTGCGACATGCTACTGTATATTCACAGACAACGCAGACCGATCTTGTGAAAGTTTGGCTACACAGCAAGTATATCCCAGCCCTAAGAGAATAGAAATAAAACAGTTATTTTATTAAAGTGATGTGATACCAACAGAAACAAAGACTTTAATGATCAATTAATTTTTTTCTGTCACTGACCTCTGATTTTGTTTACACACTGCACCTTTAAGGAAGAATGTAGTTAGAGGTGTTATATAAATATGATATAAATAATGTGTTTAAGAAAGGTTGGAGGGACCACAGATGTAATGTTTAGACTTTTCATGTAGGCAGAGATGATACATTCATGTAACCAAGTAAAAACTGTATATACTGTATGAGCAGACCTGTCTTTGGCATCAACGGGCCCTCCTCCACAACACAAACAGCAGCACAGAACTGCAAGAAGCAACAGGAGCAGAGGAACCAGCACACCTGCTAGTACAGCACCTCGATGACCTGACAGACACGTTTTAAAAAGTGATCTCTCTCAAGATCAAATGCACTTTTTATCAAGACAAACAGACAAAAGGGTAAATGGAAGGGCATACTGCTGGGACAGGCGCCAGTGATGGGGTTGCAGTTGACTCCCTCACCACAGTCACAAGGAGATGAACAGTTGAGACCAAACAGCAGGGCAGGGCAGCTGCTGTTGCAGCTGGAAAATATAGGGAATCACATAATTACGTCACCACATTTAACAAAGAAGGTTGTGTATGAACACTGAATGAATCATGGTCTATTTTTGTACTCACTGAACATCTAACAGCAGAACACACAGAAGAAAATTAAAGGGATTACATCACAGGTTTTTTTTTATGTTAACCTTATTATTCTATATTAAAGTTCATTCCCACAATTTTCACTTATCAACCATTTTCTAAAGCAGGTAAAATGTTATTTTCTGAAGTTATACAACTGTCTTTCTTTAAAATGCCTTGTTGAAGTTTAGGAAATAAGCATATGTGAATTACTCTGAAAATTCCAAGTTAATTCAAATTCCAAAGGTTATCAGTAGAAACAGGCCAGCTCTGGATGCATTTACTAAGCCATACAAGCACAGAAATGGCATGTGAGATGTAGCTCTGAGCAACAGACCAAATCAGCAATTTGGTGTACAGATTTGATTTATGTTTGATAAATGTATGCCTTATGTATCTGAATGTATAAATACATATCACATGGCTGTTTGAAGTCAGCTCTTACACAAAAACTGCCATCCTCTGAACATTAACAAAAACAGTCAAAGCTAACACAAAAACTGAGGGGAAAAATGGGTTTGATATTTGAGGGTTATACTGGGAACCAGCTGTAAACCATTATAAAACATAAGTTGTAAAATCTTAGCTTGAGTCACTGACTGTACAGCTGTTCAGATGATGTAAAAGGGCATGAAAAATGATCTATCATTTTTCCAAAACATATTAACTGTCATTAAAAATTAGCACTAAAGGCATTTTTATAAGATACCGATACATTTTACTCAAGAGTAGGCAACTCCTGTCCTCGAGAACTGCAGTCTTGCAGGTTTGAGAGTTTTCCTGTTTCAACATACTCCATTCACCGAAAAAAAAACTTGATCAGCTGTTGGATCCATTTCAGTTTAACTGGGTGTTTTACAGCAAGAAAACCTCTAAAACCTACAGGACTATGGCTCTTGAGGACCGAAGTTGCATACCTCTGCTGGAACATCAATGGCTGGCTGGAGAACAGTCACTTTCATTTGTTCTTCTCAGTTTCAATCTTTTCTCTCAGCTCACCTGTGCAGACCAATTCTTTGGGGTCCCCTTCCCTTGTCAAACAGCTGATATAGTTAAGGTTTCAGTTTTTACAACACAACAGGAAAGACTGAAAATTATACCTTTATCTTTAAAAAACACTGCTTAAATTAGAGTCTCAACCTGCCAGCTCACCTCTCTCCCTGAAAGCCTGGCTGACAGACACATTTTCCTGTCACATGATGGCAGTTACCATGGAAACATGGGCTACATAGGAAGTTGCAGGCATCTCCATACGTCCTGTCAGAGCAAGCATCTTCACACCTGGGAAGGATACAAAGTCTCAGAACATGCACATCATGACAACTTAAATTTTCCTTGTTTTGTGGTTACTGTCCCACACATGACGGGATTATGAACACTATAGATGGAAAAAAAATGTTTTTACCCCTAACAAAAATCTGTACACCTACACACATTGTGTCATGATATTACTGTATAGACTTGTGTTGTAAACTGAAATGTCATGCAACTTAGCTTTAACTGTTATCAGAGGCTTAAAGGATTGTACTATTTGTTTTGCTTATAAATAGACGCTGCATTAATGTTTTGCATTTAAAATCTTCATCTTATCATCTCCTCTCTGTTGGATTTGGTGGTCTGTCTAAATTTCAAGTTGGCTTACTGATGTTAGAGCCTCCTACAAATCTCAGTAAATACCTGTAATGAAGTATTGTAAACATTCAGATTTCAAAATAGGCTCATGGGACTAGTGGCAACTATAACTAAGAATTTATCAGATTTAAAAAACAATCATGATCCATTATGAGGCCCACTTAGTTTGCTATCAGATCTTTCAGTTGAAAAATGATTTTAATTGGTTGTGCAGTGTCTGTTATTTGTTGTTCATGTCTGCCTAAAATGAGCATGCACACCTAGGTCCAGTCCATCCAGGGTCACAACTCCTGCATTTCCCAGTTAATGGATCACAGGGTTCGTTATTCCTGCATTGTGGACATTTATCCTTGCAGCCATCGCCATAAAAACCAGGTGGACACGGGCGGTCGCACCGCGTACCGTTCCAGCCAGGTTCACAGGCAGCACAAACACCATCAGTGGCAGAGCATGGCTGTCTGTCTTTACAGTAACCACAGCTGAAAATGAGAGATAAAGTCAGGACAGAGAGCCAGAAAAAAATGAGGAAGTTTGCCATGGAAAAACAAACAAGTGTATTATTCTTTTACATGCACATACCTTATCATACACCCACTGCCATATTTCCCAGCCTCACAGGGCTGGTTGCATAAGACACCTCGGTAACCTGGGTTGCACAGACATTGCCCAGTGTCTGGGTCACATCTGCTGTGTTTGAGATTACAGTTACATTTCTTGTCACAGCTGGGTCCCCAAGAGCCTTCCACGCATTTACATGCACCAGTTCGCTGATTACATGGAGACTGATTACAGTTGCAGTTGCCAAAACATTTCATCCCCCAGTGGCCTCTGTGGCACTCACACATGCCTGATTGCTTGTCGCAGCTGTTGCCTACAGCACCTCCAGAGCACTGGCATGGCTTGGAGCAGGTCGGCGTCCACCAGCCTTCATCACAGGTGCAGTTTCCATGGGCCGGGTGGCAGCGACCATGGCGGGTGCATTTGCAGGTGTACTGACAAAGTGGACCCCAGCGATTGGGGTTGCATGTGCACTCACCAGTGACAGGATGACAGCGGCCATTTGGATGGCAATGACATACCTGACGACAGTCGGGAGCCCAGAACTCTGGAGGACAGCCTAAGGAATTATAGATAGATGGAAAGTTAAAGAAATTAGTTAAAGATAAAGAAATTATGAGAAAGATTGTTTGAGAGGGCTCAGATTGTGTTGAAGAATAAAGGTGGTGACTTTTACTGATGACTTTTAAGCTTTTTAGAATTGTATTAATTCTTGTCTTATATACTGAATTTCCATTTATCTTTTTGTTTAAAAAAAGTCATTTCACCAATTTTCTATACTACTGGCAATCAAAAAAACTAATAAAGGGGGGGGGGGGGGGGTGCTCAAAGCCTTTAAACTGTACTGCATGTACATTTTCTTTGTTTATTTCTAATGTTGTATTAGAGATTTTGTCGCTTCCACTACTGGTTTTTAACCAAGAAAATGCAATCACATAAAATCTCATATTTTCTGTCCTATAAGATCATTAATGATCACTTTTATCACAAGTTAACTGATACCAAATAGTTGCTGTTGCTTGCAGTTACTCACGTGTTTTGCACTGAGCTCCATAGTAGCCAGGTGGACAGCGACAGACTCCAGGAAATAAACACACCTCATTCTTTAGACAAGCATGCTCACCTTCACAGACAGCTAAATACACAAAGAGAGAGAGAGAGAGAGAGAGAGAGAGAGAGAGAGAGACATCGTCCAAGTGAATGAGAAACCAGCTAATCAAATCCAACGTAATTGTATCATTCGTTCAGACTGTTGGTTATAATAATACTTTAAACTCACGAATAATGCACTCATTTCCCTGTTGACTCCATCCAGTGCAACAAACCAGTGTGGAGGGATCCCTGAATAAATAACATCATTAAAAGAGTCTGAAAATTGAAGCTTAGTAAATAATCACAGCAAACATTACAAACAGTTTCTGGGGGAAAAAAAAACGTGGTTATGAGACTGTTTAACCTGTTTTAAGGCCGTCAAGCCTGACAATCCCCAAAATGGTGGACCCAATAGATTCTCATAGCACTAAAATGAATCAAAGACTCTAAACTCTGGTTTTCACAGCAAAGTCAGGAGAACTGAAAACCTTTAGTATAAACTTTTATTAGCTAAGTGTGGCTGCCAACTACACCTACAAAAGCTTGCAGGTGTGAGTAAAGGTAAACCTGACTTACCTTATATCCTTGCAGACATTCCTCCCACCAGGATCCAGTGTGGTTGCAGAGGACAATGTGCAGCAGAGCAGAGCGCTCAAAGCTCGGAGAAACTTCATCTCCATTCAAAGTCTGAAACCAAAACCTGGGACCTATAATATCTTCCTCAAAGTTTTCTGACTTCTTCTTTGCTCTGAACTTGTTTTACTTTCAGAGAGCTTCATGAGATGCAATATCCCTCTTTTCTGGCCACCCTCCACCCTTCCCTCCCTCTTTCTCTCCGGTGAGTCGTCTTGTGGCTCCAGTGCAGCCAGAGAGGTCGAAGCCTCTGGGTTTCCTCTCCCCATTTCCTGGGGAAGTCAGAGCCACTTCCTTCTATTCAGCCAGACACAGCTTTTTAAAGATGGTCGTACACTACCACACAAAACTCGCCACACACACTGGTGGGACACAGACAATTATGAATACACATATCTGGTGTTCACCTTTTCCCAGAATCTACTGAGTCCTACAGGAAATGATGAAGAAAACCTCCGTCATCCCTTATAAGTTGTGAAAGTCAGAACAAGAGTCACGTGATCTCTTTGAATTTCACCTTTTAAAATCATGGTTCGTATGAAAGTTATACCACTTTGTTTTCATGAATGAGAAAAACAATAAAATGAGATCGTTTCCATGTTCATGAATTCTGTTAAATAGATTTTATTGAAATCTCAATATCAGAGAAAACTGACATTTTAAAATGTTTTAACAAAACTTCCAATAAATCCCAAGTATTTGGTAATTCTGTTCTTAAATGTGCTGAGAAAACCCAAATTTTACAAGCATGCTTACAAAAATAAATTGAAAGAAAATTTCACAAGATGATTTCATTGGAAGTTCATTTACTGTCCCTCAGTAACATACCACTGGCCTGTCTGCATAGAGATATGAAAAGACGTACAGTAAAGAGTCAATGAAGAGTTAGACACAATAAAAATACTGGCTTCATATTAACATTTCAGCTGGAGGTGATGGGGCCAAAACATATCCGACACACCATTTCTCAATTCAACAGGGAAGCCAATCATTTCAGTTTTCCATAAAATATTCAATCTGCAGAGGCTGGTACCCCACACACATGTAGCACCACCATTAAATACACACCGGTCAAATACTTGATGGACTGATGACTTAAAATTAAGAAAATACATTTTTAATAATACAAGCAGCAAGTTAAGGCGGCAGTGGACTGCTGGAAGGAACTGGTACAACGAGGACAGTTTTTATTTTTCTTATGAATAAAGAGAAACATGTCACTAAATATATCTCTTAGCATTTCTCACATGGAGGTACTTAATGAGTTGATGGATTTAATTTTTTTATACAAAATATCTGCATCTGTTTAAAAACTAGGAACTACCTTCTTTTGGAACAGAGGTATAATTAATTTACTGTATTTCACACTACCATAGGAAACATTTGGAACATCCCATGTTATGTCAACTTGGATTTCCCATCTCAAATAAGGTTTTTTGTTTCTTTAATTGGTCTGGTAGAAGATGAATTTGTACGAAGGAGAACCCAGTCAATACTGGACTAACAACAAAAAAAAAAAAAAGAAAAAGAAAAGAAAAGAAGAAAAGAAAAGAAAACCAATCTGTGAAGCAATACTAAAAATACCATAGAAAATTAAAATAATTACATTTTAATGTTCTCATGTATATTAGAAAAATTACATTTTAATTTTCTTTGAACAGAATAATGAAAAAAATGTATTTTATTAATATACCTTTAATATAACATTCAATCACCCACCTAATAACCTCATACTGAACTCTTTCCAATGTATAAATGTTCAAATAGCAGGTATTTTGTTGAAGGTACATTCTGCAGAAAAACTCTGGAAGAACTGGCAAATAATGCACGTTACAACTAAGCTCCAATGCTGAGTTGCTAACATTAGACAGAATTAATCTTGCAACAGATTTTCCATTTCATTTTTCATTGATGCAATTTTCCAGATTTTCCAGTCAGTTTATTTTTTTTAATTTTTTGTTTTTTTACTTGAGATGTTTATCAAAGATGCATTACGTAACTTTCCCACCTTAAAACTGCGTTCTGGACTTCTTTGAGGGCACAGTGACATCTGATACGTGCATTATTGGAGCTGTCACTACCCAGCAGCGTCCCGGGGCTAAAAGCTGAACAATACAACTTTTGCATCTAGGACATCACGTGATGTTGCATCTGAGTTTCACTTTGAGCAGCATGTGTCACATGCTAGCAAACAGATCAAACACACCAACTGTTTTGAATGTGCACTGTGGCTAATTCAGCAAAGAAACGCGAGAAGGGATTATTGGACTAAGAGAGGAAAAGAAATAAAGAGAACGAGAGTTAAGACAAGAGTCAACATTAGACAGTCTTTTACTGGCTGGAGCGAGTTCACTGTACAGGTGAGAAACAAGAATCAAGATGGATGTTGAATTACTCGTCGATAGGGGGCACATCATTGAGAAAATTGCAAAGGTTCTGCTGTGCGTCTTTAAATTGAACTAAAATCTAATAGAAAACGTGTCTGTTATATATTTAACTGTGCATACCACTCATAACCATTCATGTTTTCCTTCCTGTCGCTGTGTTGTATTATTGTTTTTTGTCTGTTAAACGTCTTTGAGTTCTTTTGAAAACCGCAATATAATTTTTGACTTTATTAACCGGGGCTGCACGGTGGTGTGGTGGTTAGCACTGCAGCCTCATAGTCAGAAGTTTGTTAGTTCAAATCCCAGCTGGGGAGGGGGTTTGAACAATTGCAACAGAGGCCTTTCTGTGTGGAGTTTGCATGCATGGATTCTCTCCGGGTACTCTGGCTTCCTTCCACTGTCCAAAGACATGCATGTTAAGCTAAGCTAAAAAAACGTACCATTTTGGTGTCTATCTTCTACATACTATCTGAAAAGCACTTGGCTTGATTTTTCAATTCCTTTTTAGAGCTTTAAATTTGAATCTTTCAGAAAACAAAAAAGGGGATAATAGTGTAGAAACAATCCTATTTTTCCATGATCTTTGCTTTTCTCTGCACAGACTGTATCAAGACCTGAAAAAAATAATTAAATAGTGCTCCATACTTTGTAAGACTGTGTAGGAAATTTAATTAGCAAAACATTTTTGTTTTACAAGTCTCCTAAATTCTCCAATGTACACGCAAACATACACACATATATATATATAATATATATATATATATATATATATATATATATATATATATATATATATGGGGAGTAAGTTGAAAAGCTTAAGCAAAATAAACTCTTTAATGTGTATTTTTGGATTTTTTTTTTTCCCAAAAAGAAGATGCATTGCATTAGAAAATATAGGTAAAAACCTGTTCCAATATAAAGTAGGTAAACTTTAAATCTAATGACAGAAACTATTCATTCTGAATCAAATATCAGCATATATTGGTCAACAAATCAATCCAGAATTACTAAAGGAAAAAATGGGAGAAAATATTTTAAATCTGTTTGGGATTTCTCCGTAATATAAATTCATCTTCCTTCTTAAAATGATTAAAAAAATAAAAGGAGGCAGCATTTGAAAGAACTCAATATCTTTGGTTTTTGCAAAAAAAAAAAAAAAAAAGCTTGATGATGCATCTAAATACGTGTGTGTGATATTATTTTTAAAACCACTCAACATTTAAACTTTTCTTACAGTGATGAAGATGATTGTTGTTTTAATACCTGAATATTAGAAGAGGAAAAACCAAAACAGTGTCCCTGTTAATACTGCACCATTTATACTGCAGTCAAGTGTTCCTGACATTTAGTTGAGTATAATAAATAAATAAACATGATTGCGACTAATATTAAAAAGTAAGTTTGGTTTCAAATGTCCAAATAATTGTTTCCTGAATCAGAAACTACATGCCGACTGAAGAAAGAGGGGTGCCTAACAAACTTAAAGAAATCTCACAGTGCAAATCTCAGTGCCAGGCTCAGGAAGCCGGCTGCTGCTCTGCCTCCTCACTGGCCTCTGCATCTCCGATGATTTCCCAGCTGGAGGCGGAGTTGCTCATGTGAGTGGGACTCTTGCCACTGCCCGACCGCGTTAGGAAACCAAAGCTGCAGCAGACAGAGTGAAAGAGACAGGCCTGAGGTCAGATGTGTAGTCAGGGATTACAGCTAAATATAGCATGGGATTGACAAAATCTCAGAACAGTGACATAGTCAGTAAAGGGAGAGTGATGTTGCACTATTTTCACTTCACTTCTTTTAGGGACTGGTCTTGCACTCCATGTTGTTCTTTACTTGCATTTAATGAGACCTTTAATGCAAATTGCAACAACTGTTTTATTTTATCCAGCACCCAATTTACATTCTCTCCCAGTTGATATACTGATATAGTGACAAAGCTTTCATTGAACGATTTGCTTGAGTAAACAGAATCATTTAATCATCAGTACAAACTTAGACAAGCAAAGAACAACAAACAAGGACAGATGCTGAAATAAAAACACCAAACTATATCATCTCTGGCGTACTGCAGACCAGCATCATGGTTTCCAGTCTGAACAGTGCAGTAAAGCAATATACCGTAGATACACTCACAGGTTTCGGATACGCGATTCAACTGGTTTGTCTGACCCATCCACTTCTGTACCATCCACTTCTGTTTGCCCTAATGAAGAGCTCCTTTCTTCATCATCACTGGGAAGAGAAAAAATACAAAAAGTCTGTACTTTTTGAGCTTGTTTTCAAATCTGAACAATTGTTCTGGGTTTACAGAATCCACTGTGAGACCTGCTGCTGCATTCATTTACAGGAATCCCCAGCATCTTGGCCTTAATCAACTTCCGTCTTTTATTGATGGCGGAGCGGACAGCTTCTAAAAGGAAACCTGGACACCTCTCCTCATTCAATATTTCCCTGCAGAAACATGGTGTACATCATTTTCACTTTCACATATAGCAATTAACTATAAAACCCACATGCTTAGTCAGTGCAGTCTAAATGAAAATGGATTGCAAACATCTGTACAAGTGTGCAGATAATATACAGTATATATATATATATATATATATATATATATATATATATATACACACACACACACACATACACAGCCCTACCTCTGATAGTAGTTAAGCTCCTCTTGCACCAAGAAGAGGTTGGTTTTCAGTTCGTTCCTCTCAAAAAGGATGTCACGCACCTCCTTCTTGGTGAAACATGGCTGATCAGGATCCTTCTGTTCAGCCTTTGACTTTTTGGTAGATTCTTTTGCAGCTTGACTTGGACTGGACTAATGGGAGAACAGACAGCCATCAGGCTCATCCAATTACAAAACATTTAAATAACAAAATGCATGCATTATGAGAAAAAGTGAGGTAAATGTGTTTTTTAAGATTCAGATTAAATGCAAATAAAACCAACCTATGATTTTTACATCATGTAAATGTTTGTACAAAGAGGACAGTGTAAACTAAGAAATGAGTGTTACTGAAATAGTGTCATTTTGAATATTATGAAAACCTATTCAAAAATTGTAGCAGTAGCACATTGCCTATCGGGAGCTTTTCACAACTACTTTCACGACAGAGCCGTTGTAATATGTAAAATGTGGATTAGTCAGTGTCCTGAAATATAAACAGCTTTCTTTAAAAAACTATTGTAGCATTTAATAATCAAAAACTTGTAAAATATCCTTCAGCATTAGTGGTGCCTTCACAGCTGGACAGACATCAACTACTGAATATATATTAAATTAGCTCAGGCCCAACAGGCGAAGTAGCATTTCTAGATTTTGATTACTTCTGGGCTTTCAAGTTTTTTCTTTCCATGTTACAGTTTCAACTTGTATTTGTGGAAACAACAACCATCAGTGTTCACTGAAAGCAGTTGTTAGACATCTTCCTGAACCCAAGCAGCGACTCACAACAGAACCCTAAGTGCAGTGCTGCCTAAGGTTTGAAGATCACTTCTGTTTGATACGGATTCTTAGCTTTCAGATTTTCATTTTCAGTCTTGATCCATCTCGTAAATATGTATAAATTGAATACTTTATAAAATTTCTTTGTATTTTTGTGCTAAAAACATTATTTCTCGATTGTAGAGATTTGCCCATATTGTCTTGCAAAACACGACATTCTACATTTCCATTTTACACTGCATCCAAACTTAATATATCCTGATTTATTTGCTCTGCTGGCCAGTCAGGGCTGATTTTCATGCCATAAATAACCTATCACATTACTCTGAATATGAAAGGTTTACATTTTACACATGTGATGGGCATATTGTCCAACAATTCTTCGGTTATACAAAACGAAACAAAGGTTAAGTATTTTCAGTAAGAGGAATACACACAGGACTGCTGCTGTTGGTACAATCCAGCTGTGCCTGGAGTTTTTCTATCTCTTTGTTTTTCTCCTTCAGGTCAGCCTCCATGTCAGCCTTCCTCTCCACGATACTCTTCAGTTGGGCCTGCAGCACATTCTGTTTGTGCCGTAGCTCTGCATTCATTTTCATGAAGCGATCCAACTGCTCCTGAAGCTGCAAAAACACACAGTGAACACGTCAAACAAATAAATCACAATAACAGTTTTGATTTTTCCTCAAAGTTACTGTATAAAAGCCAACATCAATATACTTCACTTGAACCAAAATGGCAATCTGCCTAAATCTGGCATCAACAGGGGACTGCGGTAAACTGACTTTATGCACGGGATTTAGAGAGAATGTGTGTGGGGAGAGCTACAGGAGGACGAGGGAGCTACGATCAAAGCAAATGCAGCATTCCTTTTAATATAACAAAAAGAAAATAAATGTTTTAAGAATATGTTTGATGAATGAAATCTTTTTTTTTTTAAATTACTTCCCCTCTTCTAATTATAATGAAGTGTGCTTGTTTTTATTCCCCCCAAGTTAACTTAATGGGAGCGAAAAATTAAGCATTGACAAACACACCCAGCTGTGGTCGCTGTTAAAACCATGTGATTTTTATGCCTTGACACATGCATAGACACGTGCAAACAATCATTCCAGAGCACACACCCACACCCACTCAAGCTCACAGTAGCTGTATGGAGGTGAAAACACTTCCTGACTTGTCTCAAATCGCCAGCCAGTAAATACATCACTACTGTCTGGCCTTCTCCCTGACACTTAAAACGCTTCTTGTGTTTATTGGTGTCGTCTGCATGTTGAGTTCTCTTTTGATGTTGTATGTGTTACTGTACTGATACATGACTGTGTACAGGTATGAATGTGTTTATTTACAAGGCAACACACATAAAATGCAAGACACATCACTTCAGCGTGACAGTAATCTTTTTTTTTTTTCCCCTGTGAGAAAATGCAATGCAACTTGAAGGAAACAGAAAGTGCTGTTGTGCTGCTATGTACACAAGTTGGTTGATTAATGTGTATGTGTGCATAGGAAGAAATATTTCATCTCCTTACTGCCTCGGCTTCTTTGGAAATAGTGGTGATCTCCTGGACTTTGGCCCGCAGCTCATCTCTCTGCTTGTCCACTACCTGCTTTAGCTTTAGCATCACTTCCCGTTCCTGCCGCTGAACACGATCTAACAGCACAAACATAAGCAAAATGAAAAAAACATTTCTGCACTGTTTTTTTTTTTTAAATGCTTCCTGCCCCTCTCTTTATTGTTACTACGATGCTTGTTTGGAATCTTTTTACAAATCAAAAATAATGTTGATTCATGGTCTTGTTACTTTTACTGTAATATCAGAAAAAAAATCATCATCTAGCCTTGAGTTGATTTATAAATATGAGTATGTGCTATAACATCACAACTTTTCCAAGAAGATGCAAAGAATGCCAGAAATCTTCATACAACTGGTTGTGACAACTTACAGTTTATAGAGTATAAGAGTTCACAGTTCAGATGATATTCCTTGCATCTGGTGTAACCAGCCTTACAGACCATTTTCATTTTAAGATGCTCATCTTCAAAATCATATCAACATCCATGCATATAGATGTAACAACTAGAGATGGGTACTCAAGTTCGGGGCTCAGACTCGAGCTGGACTCGAGTCACACTCAAGTCGCATTCTCAGAAACTTTAGACTTGACTTGAACTCACACTCAAAAGACTTAAGACTTAACTCGGACTCGCGGTTTGAGACACGAGAATAATCTTTTTTTTTTTTTTAAACCCCCATGATCTCTCCATTTGATCTCCTGCCTTCTGCTGCCATTTCCCTAGACTAGAAACACTGACGTGACGTCACACAGGCAATCAAAACAACGGCAGCGCCGGTGAATACGTGTGACGCCGCATTGCTTTAACTTTGGGTATTAAAAACTTAATGAAAGTAACAAAAATGTGAGCATCAAACTGCAACGTCTGTGGTATGAAAGGAAAGGCTGAATTCACCACATCCACCCTCATCCACTTTAAGACACACCTGGACAGGTTAATCACTGCGTGAAAGCTTATGTTAGCATGCATCTATGTTAGCAATGAGCTTAGCGTTGGAGCTGTGATTGCGTGTTACAGCCTTTGTACTAAAGTGATGTTAACTCTATCAGACTGGCTCTACTGAATGTGTTCAGAAAGAAATGAGATTTTTACTGAACACAGTTTCATAAACTGTGACATTGCCATGACAACGTTAAACTGGGGCCAAACTGGGATCAGACCCACTGTAAACAATGCAGTTTTACTGAGTTTGTTTATTAGAGTTACAGCTGTTGCTGGTTCAGAAATATCAGAAATATTAACTGGAACTGGATTTAAACAAGTCCTGGATCTTTACATATTAAAATGTTGACGGGCTATTTCTGCTTTAAAACTATAATAATTAATATTTTCTGTACTAAGCTCACAAAGTTATATTAAGCCTTTAAAAAAGGATTTTTCTGATACACTAGTGCAGAATCACCCGCTGTGGACATCTTGAACCACTGTCCCGCAGGTTTTAACTGGTTTACCTGCTGCAATACACCCAAGTCGAACTATTAAAGGGTTATTTCAAGGGCCAAGGCTTGTGCAGAACTTGACTACAAGCTGTCATGTGGATCAGGTGTGTTGCAGCAGGAGACATCTAAGACCTGCCGGACACCTGGTGATCCTGCACTAAGGTGCAGAAAAAAATGCTATGAACTGCAGGATTAGTTTTGAAAAATTCTGTGGATCCAGACGGACTTTTGTACACATAATTTGTATGTTCATCTACAGGATTTTCTTATTTGGTAAAGCAAAGAAATTGTCCAAAAGAGAAAGACCGTTTTTGTCAGGTAAAGCTATAGATCAGTGCGGTTACAGACTGCTGGGAAATAAAGGGTGAGTACAGATTTTTAAATCCTTTAGATATTATAATAGAGTCCTTTAAGCAGACCAGACATTAGCATCAGATAACAGGTTACTCATTACAGCTGAACGTGACTTGAGATTTGACTTGGACTTGCAAAAAAAGACTTGTGAACATCTCTGGTAACAAACATATTTACAATTCCCAAACTAACCATATCAGTGAAAATCCACAGAGTAACCTGTCTTTGTTAAAACCACTGACAAAGTAAAACAATTCGGATTGACCATCTTGGAAAGATATGTCATTGTTAAGGTTTGTTTATAATGCAAACATACCTGAAATAACTTTCCATCGCTTAATTATGCGACGCAAAAGCTGAATTCTCTAAATGGATGTCTCAACCCTGTGCAAATAAAAGTAAATTTACCACACTGATACCATTCATGGTGAAATGAGTTGGTTAACTCACCCTACATAAACAGGAAAAAGATTCAATAAATGAAAAAGATTGAAAGTAAAAAATAAACTGAACTTCACCTCACCCATGTGAAACAATCTGATAGCAGTCACGTTTACAGGATAAATACATTTCACCAGTTACCTGCCTCTTGGCCACTTGACAAATAAATCCATGTAGTGCTGAACCAGCATGTTTTTCTTTTTCAGTACAAGAAAACAAACGTCCCCAAAGTGACTTGACCATCTGGATCACATTCTTGTGTACCAGTTTGTACGTACTTGAATTTATCAGAGTGCACACTGCAGCACCATAGATGATGTTTTTGTTTCACTTAATTGTTTAAGTATCAGATCTTAAGATATTTAACTATCAGATATTAATAAAATACAACTGTTTTTTCAGTCAGTTTTAGAACAAGTTTAAGCATCTAAAGACTTTGGCCCTCATTTATCAAACAATCGTAGAAATCATCGCACATCTGATCGTAAAAATGGTTGTACGATTGGACCCACGTGTGATTTATTAAAACGTTCGTATCACACCAATCTCGTTGTACGAACAAAAGAGTCTTGATGAATTCCACAGCTGAAATCCATCGTCATTTAAATGTCACGCCCACGGTTGCGCCCTTAAACATGCATAATGATGAGGCTTCACCCAGCGAGGTTGAACCATGGAGAGGAGAGATTCTGCCAGAAAAGAAACTTTTGGGGGGATCAAGACAGAATTCCTCATTTGTGAGGTGGGAAAGATTAAAGAGGTGCTGTTTGGCAGCTCTAACAGGTGACAGGTGGAATGCCGGTCAGATCCAAGCCTGACCCATACAGGGACGGAAAAAAGATAACTTGCATTTGCAAAGCTAACAGACGCAAAACTAAGGGACAGTCTACTGACTGAGCACTTATACAACTTTAAAGTATAGATTAGTTATTAGAAATGACGGATCAGCTCCGGTCTCCTCCATATAGCCCAGTGGCGCATCTTTTTCTCTGACTGCTTATCAAAACTCTCCAGCAGTCCGAGCGATGTGCAGCACTGCACTGCACAGCACAGTAGTGTAACTATTGTAGATTTTCTCAGAGTCTAAAGCAGCGTTTCATCCCGCCGGGTCCGAGTCGGACCGTCCGACACCCACCTGCCTTCCTGCAGCCCGAAGCAGCGCTCCACCTGGGCACCTGCGCGTGTGTGCGTACTGATGCCTACCTCCGCTCCTATGTGGCAGTTTTACCAGCGGGGTGAGGAGATGCACGTAGAGTGCAAAGCACTTGTCTCCTAGAACTATGTTAATGATTTTAATAATTTGTTGAGATAAATGGAGGAATTAAATTCAGTCACAGCTATTTTTGCAATTTTGGGAATACATTCTACATTCCCTTTTTCCTTTTTCTTTGCAAATGGGTTCATTCTTTGTGCTGATATGTGAATGTTTATGATTAAATGACAGTTTGCGGTTTGGTTAATAAATATTTTCATGTTCTGCTGGGCTGCGCTACAAACCCTCACTGGCTTAAACTTGCGTACACGAACTCAGAGCTGTCGTGAGATTTGATTGTATCCTACGATCACGTTCAAATTGATAAATGCCGAGTCTTGCGTGGAAATGGTCGTACGCACAGATTTTCGTCGTACGATCATTTGATAAATGAGGGCCTTTATGTTTACAGGGCACACACTTTACCTCTGAACTTTCTCATACTTGTGAAAACTTGTAAGAACTCAGCAAAATATCTGCACTGCAAACACACCATGAACCAGTTTGACTGCTTTCAGGTCCTGACTCAATGTTAACCCGCTGTTCTAAATCTGTACTATAAATGGCTCAGAAGCTGAGGAGTTCAGCGGATACTCTGGAGCTCGAAAAAAATATTTTGTGTAAAATGGAAGACTTCCTAAAGAATGACAATAAATCTTTAAGATATTATCATGGCATGTCCTTCAAAAAGCACATTTCAGCTTTTAAAACCTTAGGATCGCTTAACTGAAATTTACAAACCATCCTGTGCATAGCTGCCCTTCAGTTTGCTCTGCAGCTCCTCCCTGTCCTCCTGGAGCTGCTGCAGCTGGATCTGCAGCTCTTCACACCTCCTCTTCCATTGCTCTTCTTTTTGCTGCAGCTCCTGCACAAGAAGATAATGGAGACACTCTAAACTATAACCATAGAGAGCCAGATCTGATGCAATAGCATTGTGTGCTTTAGAAATTCCCATTGACATTTAGGAATCAGATGTTGTCGCCAAAAGGGTGTGTCATCTTGTTGTTAAGTCATTACAGATGTTTTGTAACATTAGTGCCAAGATATCTCAACTGCAAAGCCTGACGGCCCAGAACCACACCTCTCCACACATTAGATTATGTCAAGTCTATAAACGACCAAGAGTTAGGAGTAAATGGATAAGTGGAAAGGTATTTTAATGTAATAGCAGTCTACCAGTGATGTCAGTTAAACAGCATCAACCTATAGTTACTGTTAGCCCTTTAAAAGTGTGATAAATCAGGTATTTCAAAGTAGATACTTTATTGTAGTGGAGGTCATCTCACCATGACATTGTAGTATACGCAATACTCTATTGATCCAAGCTAAAGTCATTGCTAAATTGATCTCATATCTTATCACAGGGTATATTCTGTGTGTGTGTGTGTGTGTGGGCGCGTTTATGCTACATTATGGGGACCATTTTCCATATTTTACCATCACTATGAGGACGTTATGCCTTTGTGGGGACATTTTCCTGGTCCCCACGGGTCCAAACCCCGTTTTGAAGGTCAAGATTAGGTTTTAGAGATTAAGTTACAACTAGGTTTTGGTTAGGATTAGGGAAAGGGTTAGATTTAGGCAATCCGTTATGGGTGTTAGGTTTAGGGTAAGGGGCTAGGGAATGTATTATGTCAATGGATGTACCGTGTGTCTGTGTGTGTGTGTGTGTACGTATGTTTTGGGTGGCACTCAGATGAATATCTGCCCTGATTAGAGATATGATGTGTCACCTAAAGTTTCTGAATTTTTACTGCATTTCCTTTGAATAAAGTATTTTTCATTTGATTTCACCTTTCCTAGAGCCATTATATTACCATACATCTTACATATTTTTTTTGCAACAAAATCTTCCTTTTCTGTCATTGATCTGCTTTTGCCTATTTAGCAGTCTTCAATTTGCATGCAAATAAAATAAAAATGACCGAACAGTGAAGTATGTAAAATCATACCAACTTGAAATTTGTGTTTTTATGTGCATCCCAAAGTAACTTTCCTAATGCATTATTTGATACTTGATTTCATTTGTGCTAACTGTCCTGACTGGCACTGCACATGGCAATGTTACTGGTCATATCAATCTCATTGGGCCCAAGCCAGTGGCCAGTTTTGCCCTGTTAGTGGTCACATTATGTGGATTGCTATATATGGGTGACATATCCCACTTACAGTGTCAGCATCAAGTTGTTTGCTTTGATATATTAAAAAACTAAATTAAATCAATCATATGACAATATAACAAACCTCTCACCACTGTGAAGATAATCGTAACCCTAGGCTTATGGATAGAAATTCTACCAAATATGACAAAAAATATTACTGTGTCATACATTGTTCGTTGCTTTTGCAGGAGTAAAAGAATAAAGCCAAAACCAAAAAGTTAAAACGACTGGAAAACTGTAAAGTCCGTCGTTGCCTGGACAACAAAGATGGCAGCGGGCTGGCATTTCCATAATGTAAGGCTACGGCAAAGCATTACGCCAAAAGGTAAACATCGCGAATGATATGCCTTTCCAGCTACGTTCAGGTAGAATGAGCGCTAGTACGTTTATGGTTACATGGGGTGTCGGCCATGGAGACCCCGTCAAGGAAGCCTGTCTATTACTTGTCAGTGAAATTGTTATAATGCAAGCTAATTAAAACTGATACGTCGTTGCAACCATGTTATAACACATTAGCACACACACACACGGTAAAAAGATGTGCATGCGGTTTATATGTATTATTTACAAAATGGTGGCAGGTTATAAAGCACTAATGTCTCACCCGCATTTCATTTTTTATGGTTGCCCTCCTCGTTGTCTTTCCCTCCGCGTTTCTTCTGCTGCTGTAGCTGTATCGTCTCGAAGGTCTTCAGTAGCTCCTCTTCCCTCAATTTATGAGCGTGATTCCTGGAAGCGAAGCACTCTAGCAGCTCCAACACTTTCACCATTTTCGGAACCAGACCCTCGACACTCTCTTTGCCGAAGCCATCGATGAGTTTCTCAACTTCAGTGCCGATCAGTTTGGCAATTTCATACACATCATCGACAGTTAGAGCGGAAAAAGTCTTGTCAAAGCAGCTTTGGGTGCTTACGGTCTCGGTGTGTGTCTCCATGTCTGAGCCCAGTAACTCGCCTCACATGCTTTTTATCATCTGCTATCGAAACCAACACTGGCTCGTCAGCACGACGGGAAGCCAAAATAACGAAACTTTCCAACTAGCTTGTGCTGGTGTTAAATTTAACGCGTGGACATTGCTGAACACGCTAACACGTCTGTACATTGCCTGCTCCTGTTCCAACACCTCATTTTGTGCGTTTGTTTAACCGGGCATGTTGCGGCAGCCTGCTCGAAAACACGAGTGGGGTGGAACTACAAGGTTGGACAGTCAAATGAGTTTTCTGCGTTGTACCCGCAGAAGGATCCTCCTCCTCTTCTGACCAATGCAATGACTCGATACATGCATCCACTCGTCTGCCAAGTCGAGCATACTGATGCACCCGGCAGAGCGTAAACACTGGATTTCCCTTTGTGTATCTGCTGCCAGAGACGCTGTTCTGTAATCATTTATAAATGACAGAAGTGCACTGAAAGCAATCACAGGAGGCAGAACTACACTGAAGATTTAAGATGTATTAAACCAGACTGAAATAGCAGAATTTTTTCCCCAATGGCTAACCCTTTTAGTATTCAAGATGCATGTTTGACCAAGTGAAACCAAAGCAGGACTGCTTTACTTTAGGTACTCTGACCTCTCAGAAGAGGGAAGCAGTAAATAAAAGTTCCCCAGTTCAGGGGTAAAAAAAAAAAGAAAAAAAAAGTGTTTTACTTCTCTGTTTACACTATATGAACATTTCAGAAGAACATTTCAGAGATTTTAAAAAAGAAAAAAAAATCAGACAAAAAGCTTAATAAAAACAGTGATCTTTATTTAAACCCAGGCTACAATGTCACAGGATGTACAGTTGAATACAGAACTAGGGTATTACCAGGGTTTGAAAATGCAGCTTTCAATTTCATTTTTCAAAAAGGAAGTAAGTTTTTAACCTTCTGAAATAATGTCAAATTTTACACCAAAGTATCATGTACTGAAAACTACACAGAAATGCATATATATGCTGAGATGTGCAAGTCACAAATACCCAAGGCTCTGAAACTACTTGCTGTAAATAGAGGACACCAGGGGAAACAAAACACTTGTAGAAAAACTAACAAAATCTAAAAAGGTCCTAAAGCCTTCACATAAAAATTCCCAAACATCACAATTACATGTGCTCAAAGAAATAATACAAGGGCTGTTCTGAGCTGGCTCCACATGATTCTGACTGAGCTATGGACAAAACATATCAAAAGCAGAGTGGCAGCTCTCAGGCGAACATGTCCTCACGGTCAGCGTTGTAAATCTCTCCTTCCTGCAATGAGGCAAAGTTGAGGAAATGCGAGGGCCGGTGGACTTCGTGGTAGAACTCTTTGGGGTTGGCCAGCTGCAGGTCATATTTCATGTTGGGATCATGGCGCACACCTGTAGTAAGACAAGTAAAATTATTTAAAGATAAGTCAACCAGTTTTGTCTGCTTCTTACAAGATGTTATCCAAATAAACAATTGTTTCACATTTAAATATCAAGTCAGCCTGAGAATTTTTAAGCTGCAATATGGAACTGTGGTTCTATATTACAGGCTGACATGGGGATAGAGCAACACATAAAAGTTTGGACTAGTTTGTCACTAGTACTTAAAATAAAATGCCCAATGTAAGACGTGTGGATTGGCATGATTCAACTCATCCAAATACCCAAGAAGAAAACAAGATTTAAGGCTACTGACCCATGAAGTTGTAATTCCAGGAAACTTGTCCAGGCACCATGAAGAAGCCCAGGAAGCGATCAGAGAGCAGCATCTGTACTCTTTCATAGTGTGATGGTAGGTAACCTTTGGGGTTGTTGCCCTTGTCGGTGTTCTGGCGACCCCATTCATACCCACTGGGTGTCAGTTTGTAGGCTGTGAGTGTGCATGAGCCTGGTGTGAAGCTGAGAACAGAAAGTAAAGAAGATTGCACAAACATTATTTCACATGCTGAGAACTTGTGGCTCCTTCTACTCCCAAGTTTGAAAACTTTAATTATGATAAAAACAGTTATGCAGCAGAATCCAAGAGTGGTCATCCTTAAATGAAACCTGCCTGCAAGTGATGATGATGGTCTTTTCTCCATCCCAAGAAGGGTTGTCAGCCATGATCTTGGCATGGGTTGTGACATCTTGTGGGGACAGCTGAGGTGACTCATTAGGCTGAGTGTGGATCCAGCCAAGTGGCTCCATTTCCTGTGCAAAGGAGGGGGGGTTACTGAACATACCAACATTTACTACACACCAGCAAGAATGAACCTGGAAGTTCTCTCTGCATCTTACTTTAAGATATTCATGACCAGGCAGCTGGTTAGGAAGGTGGACGGTCTGATGTGTTCCCCACTGAGGCACCATGACAATACAACGAATCTCCTTCACCTGGGGGTTATCTGGTGGACTGGTGCCATACAGGTAACCTGCAATCTGGAGTAACAACATTGGGGTTGGTATCAATACGTTTTTTTTTTCGCTTAAATTACTTTGCTAAGAGACAAAGGCTGCTCAAGTAGAACAATAAAATTACAGAGCGGTGAGTTTTGGATTACTGTCAGAGGTGAAGTACGGCAGACACATACCTGCGCTCTCAGATCTGAGATGCAAATGAACTTCTTGAGGACATTTTTGGGCAGGATGTAGGTGTAACCAGTTTCCTTGATGTCATCAGATGATACATAGATGTGGTTTGTTCGGAGATGCAGGTTGGCTGCAGATATGGCCCTGAGAGAAACAATTAACAGAATTACAGCAAACAAAAAATGCATTTACCAAGTAATCCATTTATTAAACTAGTAATAAAGCCAATTCTTCATTTCTGGATCACGGTTCAAATCCTGAGTGCAAAAATCATTTCCGAACTAAACAAGTAGGTGCCTACACACCTGACTCTCCACTCGGTCTTTGATGAGAAGGTCTGGGTCTCGTAGTTGGATGTAGTGGAGGTGATGATCTCGTCCCCGTGTTTGTTGACAGTGCGGGTCTGTGTGGCAGTGAGCTGCGACTGTTCTTTGGTCTGCTTCTCAATCTCAGCAATTTGCTGACGTTGCTGTGATGGTGCTGAGATCTCCATACCCAGGATGATGTCACGGATCTCAGACTGGGTCAGTGAAGCAACATTCACACTGGATGGAGACAAAGACTTTTACTACAAAGTGCAAGTATAGATAAATTTTTCTGCAATTACTTCATTTGAAAAAAAAAATTAAAAAAATCACTAAGAGTCCTTAATGCACTGAAACCAGCTGCTTTACCCAAACCCCAAATTACCCTGAAACAACTCTTACTTGTTCTTTTTGCCATAATCAGCCAGAATGAGATCCTTGAGTTGCACTTCCACCTTAATCCACTCCTCATCAGTGAGTGTGGGCCAGATGTGATGGGGCTCAGTGATGGTGGTTTTGTCTGGTTTCAGGATGACCTTGGCACGGTCATTATTGACATGGAGCGCTCTGAGGATCAGGATGAGTCGGGAGAAAGCCTAGAAGAGAAGAAGACAACCCAACAGCTATTTACACAGGGACGTGTGTTGATGTCACTACATTTAGAAAAAAAAAATAAAAATAAAAAAATCAATCAGAGCATAACGCAAGCTTGCATCAACCTCAAAAACAAATTTGTTACACTCACTAAATGAACGGGGACTAAGCACCGAATTTCTGTTTAGACTTGGAATTATGTAGCAAATTAAGAATTGGTCATTGTTGGGTTTGGTGTGAAACTTACTGTGTAAGATGAGATCGTCTTCAGCCAATCGTCATAGAGATTGAACAGCACCATCTGTGGCTCTGTAGCTTTCAGGATCAGATCTCCAAACTTCTCCACCTTCAGACAGGCCTGGAAGGGCAGCTGCAACTCTGAGCCCTTGATCACAATATTGGGGAAGTCGAGCAAGTGGACCTGGAAGACATCAAGCATGGCTTTACTTTCAAAATCTATAGAAATACTCTCCTCAATCTTGCAATTATTCTAGCACATAAGCATCAAACCTCCAGAGGGTCCAGCATGCCTTTTCTGGTTACAATGATCTGTTTGGGCTGCTCTTCCACAGGGAGGGAGCGAATCAGTGCAGCAACTTCTTCAGCTGTTTTCCACTTGGCCAGCTAGAGATTAAAAGATCAAGTTAAATTGTTGAGTAAACTGAAAACTACTGTATTATGGCTTAATATGTCAGCACATATTTGAAATTGTATAATGCCATATAACCTCATAGTTAGACACTAAATTTAGGAACCAAGACATAGTATTCAAGTCCCCCCCCCCCCAATTAAGTGTTTGACGCTGCTGCACCTGTCCCAGACGTTTTTGCCCAGCCCACACAGATGTGTGAATGATCTTGAGGAAGAGCTGACCAGTCCTGGGGTTGAAGATGAAAATGGCTCCATTGATAGGCTTTGTTGTCAAGTTACCCTCAAATGTCTGTTGGAGCAGATGAGGAATACGAATGAATGAATTTAAAAAAGACATTTCAACATATTCCTGGACAAACGCAATGAACATGATTTTAACAACCTTAAAATCAAAATTTCTCACCTTGTGGATAGTGACTCGGTAAACATTAGTATCATCCACAAACCAGATGATCTGGTTGGAAAAGAGTTCACCGTAGTTCTGTGAGGACAGGTAGGGCTCAGTGGGCTCTGAGGAGTACAGCTGCAGACCTTTGCGAATGCGTTCCCTCAGCACATACAGAGCAGGGTTGGCCTTCATGATCTTGGCCATGGCCTGCTGGATCAGAGGTTTGCTTCCAGGGAACCAGTTTCCATAAGCACTAAAGAAAATAACAAAGGATTTAAGATTGCTTTTTTTTTTTTTTTTTTTTTTAAATCAGCAATAAAATCCAGACAAATCCAAAGGCTACTCCACATAGACCAGCAGAAGACCAAGAAATTCTACTGAACCCATTCTTAGTGTTGTAAACTGTACAGGTACTTTGAAAGCTACTGTGACGAGTTTCAAGGCAAATGAGAAACACACTTGTAGACATAAGCAAGTACCTGCCAAAATGCAAGCAATGCTGTCAGTGATCACTTTACAAGCTCACATTCTGAAAGAATAGGCACTAAAACAAAAGTCTGAATCAAAGAAAGAAAAAACAAATTTAGAATTTAAGAATTGGCACCTGTGGAGGTTGTAAGCCAGGTCAATGGCAATGAGCACTCCAGTGGGGGAGGGGTAAATACTCATGTTGTCTGTGGTGTAGTCCAAGAACTTTGCTCTGGCATAACGTTCAATGTCATGGGAGTCGTAGTCACCCCAGCGGAGCTGAATGTCAATCCAGTACTTCTGTGTGGTTGTGCTGTCCATCACATCCCTGCAGGAGGACATAAACATTTTAATTCACACAAGAAACATTTAAAATGAAGTTTTCATTATGGTACTACAACAAGCCAATATCACATTTTCAGAGTATTAATATAACTTATGACGTGGTCAGAGTGCCACAGATTACATTTGAAATGATCAACAACCGCTTTAGTGATGTGAACGTCACTCAAAAAGTCATACTTTGAATCAGCAAGCAGTGATGGCCTGGAGACATTCCACTTGTATGACGCAAAGAGGAGGATGTCTGCACAGGATGAGTTCATCTTGTAGGATTTCCTGGGGTGGATGGTCTCCTTCTGCACTGTCTCAATCTCCAAAGCATCTAGCTCCTGGTCAAACACCTGTAAACCAAAAGCAGAACAACATCTATACTATAAAAACTATTGTTGCAATTTTTTGTATGAAAAGTGCTATATAAATAAAATTTGATTTTACTTAAAAAGAATGTGAGGCATATGTTTTCCAACTTTTCTTTTAATCAAGTGATGAATTGCTGGCAATACAAGTGAAAAATAGAGTAAATGATCTGAACCTACCTGACAGAGATCCATGACAATGCTCTCATGAATCTTCTGCCACAAGTGAGCCCTGAAGATCTGAATGAGGGAGATCTTCAGTGTGGGGATCTTGCCATGCATGAAGATTCCAGTCAAGTCTAGCTGTACTTGGAAGCCCACATACACCTAGAAACAAAGAGAGAGAAAATACTGTTAATATTCACAATTTTTTCTTAACATTCCCAATACAACAGAAAATTAAATGATCATAGTTAAAAGCTGCTAGTTCTACTAACGTTGGCTCTGTTGATGGTTGGGGACCACCAAAGCGTGAAACGACGGTTGGGGATTTGGTTGAGACCAGATCTCTGAGCATTAGTCAGCTTCTTCCATTTCATGGACTCCTCAAAGCCACTGGCTTTTTCCCTAAAACACAAATATAATTTGCATTTCCCATTAATTCAATTAATACTGAACAAATTAGGAATTGGAGAAAATACAAATAAACAGGCACATTAAAGGTAGCATCAAGATTGGTTGATCAACAAGTAGCACAGATTACTTTCAACCTTCTCTTTGATTTGTGCTTCAAATGTGCTGTTATTCTTGTGTATTAGTACGCTCACCAGAAGAGACCCTCCCAGGTAGGGAAATAAGTGCCTTTGAAGAGTGTGTGCTCCAAGATACCCTCCACACCGCCCAAAGCCTGGATCATGTCTGTGCGGTAGTTGTTCAGATTCCAGAGTTTACCGTCATGCCTCTGGTGAGTCCACCAGAAAGGATTCTGCTTCAGCACCTGTAACCCAGACAGACACATCAACTAAGTCAGTGGATGCATGATGGCCTTTATCACCAACTTTAACAAGATATGGAAGTGAAAGCAAGTAGTGTCTCAAATCACAGGTCCAGACAGCATCAAAGTATTGGCTGGGACATGTGTCTTAACTATTACAGGTACTCTAGATATACTACAGTTTATTTAGCCAAGATGTTTTTTCGTATGAATACATCAGAAGTATCTTTATCATACCTGATACTGTTTAAAATCTGTCCTGACTCTCCAGCCTTTGTCATAGGCCAGCGTGTGTCTGTCCTTCTGGAAAAGCGTGTTGATTCGGGGGATTCCTCTGTCCCACGAGTCTTCCAAGTCCTCCAGAGTCAAGCGTCTGACACAGAGAAAGACATTTGAGTCGACTTGATTCAAAATTAACACTTATTTTACATGTATGGGAAAAGTAGTTAAGAAGTCAATACGTTTACACAGAGACTTTTTCCCCTTTCGGATTGAAATCGTTCTAATTTAAGATTTCATAAAAACTAGTTATTCCTGTCTGATGTGTGAATGCGCTAACATTACAGCAGAATGGTCCTGTCTGACATGAACAGAAAGATATTTACATCACGCAAACCACAGTAGTCACAGTTGTGCTTTTTGCAGTACTTTTAATCAAGCAGCTGCTTGATACTCATGCACTTTTACTGCAAACAGCAAAAGGAAAAAGCATAGACAGTTTGAATTAAAAGCAAACTTTCTGCCACTCGTCAAGTTGGAGTACACGTTGCAAGAATGTGACCTCACAACTTTATGATTCAACGTTTACATGATAACACGATCCGCTTGGGAAAAGGAATATTGTACCCCTGTGAAACCAAATAAAAATCCCTTTGGTGTGGAGACAAGAATGCCAACCACTCCCATATCTTTTGGTTATGTCCAAAGCTTTCAACATTTTGGGATAGCATGTGTTACTATTGGTAAGATTCTGGGTTATAAAATACCAAATAATGGTATGACTTTGTACTTCTGTGTTTTATAAGAGGATGCTATGTGTAAGAAAGACTGGTACCGATGTAAAATACTTTTGATGGCTTGTAAAAAAAAAAAAAAACTATCATTAGGAGTTAGTATAAAACCAGACCCCCATCTCTTGATGAATGCAAGGATAAGGTTGAGGAAATTTATATAAGAAAATGACTTGAACAGAGGAACAACATTTGATGAGAAATGGGAGAAATGGACTGCTTTTAATAAAAGAAAAGATGCTACTAACTGACTAATTCTTAAGAACATTGGAAATGTAACGCCTTACTTCAACGTCGATCTCCCCCCCGCCAATATTTTGTTTGTAATGTTTACCAATTTTTCTGTTATATTGTACTCTCAAATAAAACCCAACAACAAAAAAAAGTTAAAGAAAAAAAAATCTTTTTGGTTTGGCACTTTTCATTTGGAAAGAGGATCATTTTCATTCCAGTTTCAAGCTTTCAAACCAATTACAATTGGTAAATTTAGCTCCATGTAAACGAGGCTACTGAGTTGTCTTGGGACATACCTATTCTGGGCAATGGCTTCTTGTCTCTTGAGGGCGTACTCAGCCCAGACCCTCTGAGAGTCAATGAACTCGCTTTCCCACGGCTGAATATAACGATACAAGTTGGGAATCAGCTGGTCTTCTTCGTGGCTCATTCCAGACCTGAAGTGGGTGATGCCCACATCTGTCTGCTTGGACCACCTGGTAAAGCAACAGAAAAATGACAACTTTGCTTACAAAAAATCATGCATAAATTAAGATAAGAGTTTCTAGGCAAGAGGCAATGTTATCAGAGATGCGTGGGTCCTTACCGCAGGTCTGACTGTGGGATGAGCACGTGACCCATGGACAACATGCCAAGACCGCCCAACTCTTTAGGAGTGTAGAAAACTACAGGAGGAAAGCGGCTAGGCATTTTGGAGTTCAGTCCGATCTTGATACGGGTCTGGATCTTGTTTTCACATTTCACCAGCAGGTCCAAGAGCTCCTGGGTGTTGACCACAGCTTCACGGAAGTACGTCATCAAACCAATCAGAGCTGTGTTCCATTTGTTCACAATCTGGTAAGTAAAAATGTTGATTTTGTAATTCAGACTTCCTTATTTTCGCTTTTATCCACACATATGTTAGTCAGGCTGGTGTACCAGGGTAATGCCATGTATAAGATACACGCCAAGTCAGTCTGGGCTCCCGCCGGTGGAGACTGATTTCCAATGCGAGATGAGAAGCGGGACTAACGGGAGGAAAGTGAACCAATCAGAGAAACACAAAAGTGCGCAAACGTCTTCTTCTAAGAGGAAAACATGGGGGGGCGCCTTCAGAGCAGTAAATTGTTGCGGGTTTTAGGACATTTGCAGCTAATGAAGACATCAGAAAGGGCATCGTTATATAGTCGCTCCTCTGTGGCCACCATTTTGACCGTTTATGGTTGGAGGAAAACAGTCGCCGAAAAAGGCGTGTCGTAAACTCCTGCCTCCCGCGCTGTGATTGGTCCAGTCAACTTTTTTACCGGAGTGGAAATCACTTCCCACTGGAACCCAGACTGACTTGCCGAGTATCTCATACATGGCGTTAGTCAAGCTAGTGTACCAGGCTACACATATGTAGGCAGCTTGGTTTACATCATGCTAACCTTTGTGAAAGTGGTGGATCCAGAGGCCATCAGAATTTGACGCACTCTATTGTGGAAGCGCTGCATTGATTCATCATCCACACGCAGGAAACACTGGGCAGTCCTCTCTTTAGTTACCTGAACAGATTAACAACAAAAGATTTACTTTGAGTTTAAAAAAAAAAAAAAAAAAAAAAGCTGTTTGCTTAAAGTGTCAATGCCACCATCAGTGTTTCTGTTGCTCATTTCTCACCTCATTCTGCAGGTTCCAGACACCATCCTTGTGGGTAAACTCTTCATAACTGGTACGGCACTTGGGTAGGATGCGGCACTCAAAACCGCACATGTTGAAGAGCAGGTTGGGGTTGTCTTTGCTGTAGACTGACACAAAGCTGTTCTCCCACTGGACTGTGGTCACAGACCTAGGCAGGCGATTCTTGATGTCCCAGAAGACTGCACGTCCACTGGGGAAATTAAGATCAGACATTTTCTAAAACTCTACGGCATTATTTTTAATGAAGATGAAGTTTTAAAAAGAATAAGATTTAATTTAATAAATTATCAGCTAAAATGTTAAAGATCTGAGCATAAACTCACAGGTTGACATCGTGCTTCATAAGTCTCATGCGGGCATCACGAGGCCAGCACTTCTTGTTGTTGTAACCCACTATGTTCTCATTGTTGGGGTCTGGGTGCTCCGTCAGATACCGCTGAATCAGATCCCTGGCCTCATCAGCCGAAAACCTGGAAACATAATGCAATAATTTTCATTTTCTGATACAGTCTTGACAAAACAAGCCAGAAAAGACTAATAGTTTAATTATTCCATCTCACCTGAAAAAGATGTGAATGCGGTCGATGTAGCGACAGTACAGTCGGATTGGGTGGGCACTCTCTGTGGCAGTATCTTGAAAACTGAGGAAATCGTTGGGCATCTGAGGTGGGCCAGCCATCTCACTGGCTCGGTGTAAGCCGAGTACCAGCAGGTCCATCACTAGACCATAATACTGCACAATGAACGAAGCAAACTGGAGTCCTCTGATGATGCCATAAGAGTTGGTGTGGTTCATGTCCTGTCAGAAATGAGAAAACAAAAGTAGATGTTGAGCTCAAACACAAATACATAAACTTTGACAAAGTATGTTATTAAATGGCTGAAGGCTTACCTTGTAATTTATGACCACATTGTTCTTGGCTGTCATGTAATCAGCAATGTTGTGGTCCACAATAAGACGCAACAGCCTGTTGAGCAATGTCAGATCAATCTTCTCATACATCTTCTCATAGCGGGACTCCAGCATGACATTGCACTCTCCTTCCGCTGTTTCCCATACATCTTGCAGGTTGTTGATGCCTTAAAAGTAAAAAGATTGTAGATGAAGCAAGACTAACGCCATGTATGAGATACACGCGAAGTCAGTCTGGGCTCCCTCTGCTGGAGACTGATTTCCAATGCAAGATGAGAGGCGGGACTAACAGGAGGAAAGTGAACCGGAGAGAACCAATCAGAGAAACACAGAAGTGCGCAAATAACTTCTAAGAGGAAAACATGGGAGCCTTCAGAGCAGCAAATTGTTGCGGGTTTAAGGACATTTCCATCTCATTAAGACACCAGAAAAAGCATCGTTATATAGTCGTTCCTCTCTGCAGCTGCCATTCTGTTTATGGTTGGAGAAATGAGTCACCGAAAAAGACGTCGTAAAGTCCCGCCTTCCGCGCTGTGATTGGTCCGGCCAATTTTTTACCGTGGAAATCACTTCCCAATGGAGGGAATCCAGCCTGACTTTCCATGTATCTCAAACATGGCGTTAGTCAGGCTGGTGTACCAGGCTAGTGCATGAAAACTGGCACCCGTATCACACTAAAATTTGGGTTTATTTCTCTGTATCTATACATGGGATTAGACATGATGCAACAGCTCTTTTTCAGTAAAAAAGGCTTAAGGTGTGTATCACCTTGGCACCACTTGTACACCAGCAGTGGTGGAGGTTCAGTATCAGCTGGCTTGATCCAGGGTGGGAAGAGACGTCTCTTGTCTGCCTCGTACCACAGATACTGGTCCAGATAGGCATCTGTGATTTTCTCCAGGGGTTCCACATCGTACACTGGCACCAAGTGGCTGTACAAGTCCATGAACTCAATACCAACCTGGAACAGAAGGTTGGTGTTTAGTGGTAATGAATTAAGTGTAATGAAAATTTTAAAAGAACCAAATTAAACAAATATCTTTAGGAAACATTTTCTGAAGTTACAAATATAGTTTGACCTTTGTTTGTACTGTTCACAGACTGACCAGTAAATCAATTCTTTTAAAGAAAGAAAAAAAAAGTTTGTATCCAATCTTAGTTGAATGTTAATGTCAATTTTAGATGAAATTATTCTTCAGTATCTGCATTTCTGTGCTAACCTCTTTGAACGCTCTCTGTGTGAGAAGGTGACGTTTGATCCTGGAGAGGGCCTCGTGAGGGTTGTCATAGGCCTGCTCTATTAGGCCCAGTTCCTCCCTTTGGCTTTGGTTCAGCCGAGACTTCACACTGGGACACAAAAAGTCAATCAAATTTTTAAAATAAAATTATAATTTGCGAAGAAAGTTATTGATCAATTTTAACCACATTCATCAAATGTTTACCTGTATGCTTCTTTGAGTCTCTCAAGGGCCAGGATCAGCAGCTTGGTGTCATGTTTATAGGACAGTGGGGGGAAAGGGATGGGCGAGAATCGCCGACTCTCCAGCCAGTGCACAGTGGTGGTGTAAATGGCAACAGCTTCTTCTGCGGTGATGTAGGGACCATCCTGTCAACAGAAAATACAAAACTCAATGAAAAAAAAAAAAAACAAACTGTGAGATCAATGCTAAAACTAATGATGTGATGCCTTTACTCTTATATTTTACTTTTCTTTTGATGATCTAACATAGATGGGTCGATGCTAATATCTGAACAGTGAGGAGCCAACTGCAACTGCAGCCAGCAATTATAGGACCACCATTCACTTTTCTATTCCTCCAGTTGTTACGCACAGGCAAGCAGACCAATGCAAGTGCGCCTTTGTAAGAGGATTCCAATAAGCAGAAAATAACTCTGCAGATAGTTCATTTTGCTGATCACCTTTCCCAAATCTGCAAAAGCAAGTTAAATTTTGCAGCATATGTAGCTAAATGGTAAATAGGGACATTTTTGGCTGAGAAAAGTCTCTACTAGAGCTCTTTTTTCCAAATTAAATGACCAAAACAATATAAAATCATATTAGTTGATTATATCAATTGCAGCTTTCACTCGTGTTACCTTCAGGTAGTTGTGCTGTCTTTCCTGCTCTGCTTTCAGGTACAAACGGGTCAATCTGCCAAGGTTCTTCTTACACACTGTCTTGTCTACAGTGGCTCCACGACGGATTCTCTCACGGTTGTAGTGAGCTGTGTTGGTCCACCAGTCAGCTTTGGCCTTCACATAACGCAGGATCATGTTCTCAATTGGAGTAGGGAGGCCTGGCACCTGAAAGTAGGTAGGGAAATAAAAATATAAACGATCTATAGAATCCACTTTCACTCAAAGAGATTGCAGTGGTGCACTGACCTTCCATGGGATATTTGCTTTCCAGCACCTCCAGGACTCACTCAGGTGCTGCAGGATGGTTCTGGCTTTGTTCTGTTTGATACCTTCTGGCATCATATCCAGGATGTCATGCATCACAGCAGCACGCAACTCCAGGTCGAAGTGAGACTCCACACGCTGCTTGGTCACAGTCTTGGCCACCCCCTTGGAATGTCTTCCTGTTGTGGAAAAAAGAACAACACTGCAGCTTAAAGTGCCACACTTGCTCCTACTTACGATGTCTTAACGATCACAACACTTTTTTCCCCTCAAATCAATACTGAAATATCTTATCATACCTTCAAACTGCCTGGCCAGCAGATTTCCAAGCCACCTTTCCAAAAGTGGAGTGATGCCCCTCATGAAGAAGAGCCACACTCGCCACCCAGGAGCCCAGAATCCACAACCTGGACCCTTGCCCACAGGACCCTAATTCACAACACATGAGACACAGTACAACTTTAGAGTGCTAAATAAACAACAACAGCAGTAATAATTCTTTTAAAATGGACTAACAGATTATCTTGCTTTCACAACAAAGTTCTGTTTTAACTCACAGTGTTGAACCGGTAGTAGATGAGATGCTTCAGGTCTTTGCACATCCGGATCTGTCTCATCAGCTTGTACTTGTAGCGGTACATGCCTGTCAGTTGTCCGACATGAGCAAAAATGTACTGCAACCCATCAGCCAACTATGACACAGAAGAAAAACTGTGTAAAATCATCTTGTAAAAAAAAATGTAACAGCAATCTCTAATGTGATATGAAAAAGAGCCATCATGCTCACAGACACAAAGCACATTCTTCTGTTTTCTGTTTATAGTAATTAAATTACATTTCTTTGAAAGAGAAACATTACTCTTAAAGCAACCCTTAACGATCTTGCATTTCGGAGAGCACAGCAAGATTATTTGAATATAAACAGTCCCGCCTCACTCCTAAGACACACCCCTCATTCCCCCTGCCTCCCAATGCAGAAGCAAAGGTCTGGCAGGCAGGTCCCTTTGGCCAATCCTAGGGGTGTACCCCACTTCAAGGATTGGTTGGAGTTTTTTTGAATATTTAGAGATTGGAATATTATTTTATTTTGATTAATGGTCAGCCTGTCTTGTATTTCAGAGTTCCATTACCTCATTCATAGCATTTTAACCTTTTAGAAAAATAGTGTAAGAATACAACATCGGTAAGGGTTGCTTTAGTGAAAAAAGTAAACCTTCACTTTTATTTCAATACAAGATGCACGGATGAACTCTGAGACTCAAACTATATTGACAATAAAGTGACACTGAAGGGAAGGGTAGCTGCTCTTCAGATGAATTGGGATAAGCTGCACAAAGTTGAATCCCACCAACCTGGAAAGCATCAACATTTCCCAGTCTGTACTGCACATGGCTGTCCACCACCAGCTTGCTGAGTCGCAGCACCTCCCTACATAGATGGAAGGCATTTCCGAATCTGGACTTCTTTCGCTCCTAGAGGAGAGACAACCCAAAAACCTTTTTTCAAAAGTGATTACAACTGGTTGAAACAGAAAAGAGGGCTGTCCACCATTACAAATGTTTAATTTTAACAATGAAAAGAAAAATGCAACTTCAGATTCTCAGACTGTATGGCTCCTTTCAATTTCAATGAGACATGACTGAGTTTAACAAGTGGATCTTGCCCTGAAAACTGTACCTTTGTGGTCAGGGTCTTAACAGGCTTCAGGTTGAAATTGTAGTCCAGATGCAGATAGTTGAGGTTCTTGCGATGGATGAGCAGATTCAGCATGTTGTAACCTTGTCTGCACACTTGAAGGCCGACTTCCACCCAATCCAGCTTGGTGGACTGAAAGAACTTTGTGGCTTTAAAGGATCGGAAGAGGTACCTGAAAAACAACAGATGAAAACGTGCTAACAAAATCACAGAAGGATGATCAAAATCATATACAGAACATTTTATACACAAGACAGCCCTATGTACTGAGTAAGCAAAAATAAATATATCCCTTTATTCACTCACCTCTTCTTCTGGGCTTTGGGTGGTCTGTGTTTGAGAGCATTGAGTACGTAGTACTTCAGGAGTTTCTGGTATGACACTCGCACTTTCACTGGCTGCCCTGCAGGACAATGCTCCCTGTACCTGAAATAGTATTAAATGCAAAAAAAAATACTTTTTTTTTTTAAATTGTTCCTGTAACTATAACTTTGACAACTAGATAAAGTCACTTTTTTCCCCACATATCCAAACCAGCTGATTACAAACAGTAAAACTATAAAAGATTAACTCTTCAACATGATGGTTTGCTCACCAATTCTTTATCAGGGGTATGTCAATGGCTCGCCTTGTGCGGCCAGAGCGCAGATTGAAGGGTCTCGGAGCCCAAAGCAAAGCAATGCCATTTGCTGTGTTGTCAGTGTACAGCGGGGTCTCTTTGAGGAAAGGTTCCACATACTCAGGAAGCTCAAATTCCTCATCATCATCAGGGAGAGGCTCCTGACTCTGGGTTATGGGGAGAGATGAAAAATAAACACAATTTAAGAGTCATTAACTTCCTAAAAGAGAAGCTACATAATTTGTGAATGTTAAATTGTAATTATATACAGTATTTGAATGATGAGGGATTATTTGCAGCTGCAGCTACAAATACATTAAATGAGTCACCATTCATTTTATTATTCCTCCTGTTCTTACGCACAGGCAAGCAGAACAATGCAAGTGCGCCTTTGTAAGAGGATTTAATTCAAATAATCACTTAGATCTTTTTTTTTTTTTTAAAGGCACATGTATTTTTTCTACACTGCCAAAAAAAATAGGAGACAGATCATCTGTCCAATACAAACCTTGACAGAGTGTCTGTGAGAAATGGGGTTGATGAGCGGGTCAAAGTAGAACGCTGGAAGATCTGGATCCTCTGTCTTAATAAACACCACATTTGGTGTATGGTACCTGCAGAATGAGTGCCCAGTTTATACAGATCATAAGGTAGATGGCAAACTAATGACATAACAAGCAAAGTAGTTTAACGACATCTTCAAATCCATTTGTCATGTATGAATGATCTAAAATTAATAACTGATATGTTTTAACATTGACAGTTTTCAGAAACTAAGATTTTACCAGGTAAGGTGAACATGGTGCGGCAAGTTGTTGTACAAGTATGGAAAGGCGATTTTGTACTCCGTCCTGATGGGCTGTCGGATGATGATTTTGTTGATGTCGTTGAACTCATTCCAGTCTTCATCCCTGCCATTCAAACACAGATCAGAAAAAGCACAACACATTCAGTATTGTTCTTATTTCACTGTTCAGATTGAAGCTGGTTAACTTGAGTAATTTCAAGAAAGAAACATATTTTAACAAAAACCTAGTAAATACATCTATACTAATGAACAGGTCAAAATGATCAAAGGCAACAGGCTTTCACAGTCCGACAGGGTTAACAGTGTAAAAGCATGCAAGTAGATTGTTTCATACAGATAACACGTACTGGAGATTGATGTCTCTGACAAGTGGCTCAAACTTTGGTCCTCCTGGGATGGCCATATTTAAAGCCTTGGAAGTGAAGAAGGCCTTGAGGTCAAACAGATAAAAGTAATTGTAATCCACCAGATCTGTCAGAAGCTGATTGGCCAAACGGTACAGCGTTGACATCATGGGCAGAGTGAACTGCCAGCGCCGATAAGTGGTACCGTTCACAAACCTAAAAAGGACACATATTAAAAAATTTTTAAATATCAGAAAAATGCAGTGCAATTTTAAAATGGAGTGTTAAAAAGAAGATGTAAAGGCTCACTTGGCAGTGTCTTTGAGGGGCTGATGTTCATAGAACCACTCCGCAACTGAAGAATCTTCCTCAGAATCAAGCTCCATTTGGATGGCCTCCAGGGGCTCAACATCAAGGATGTTGTCAGCGTAGTCCAATGGCGGCTCTTCATCATCAAATGGTGGAAAACGCATCCTCTTGAAGTGTCGTCGATCACGTTTCTCACGACGCATCATGATCCACATGGTTCTGGGATCAAAAGAAGAAATATCAATGACTGGTAAAACTCTGTACATAGGCCTGGGTCATATCATATGTTTCATGGTATTACCAGTGTTATTTTGGGGAATGATAAGAAGTTGAAATATTGTGATAGAATTTGGGTGAAACGCACATGTGGACTGCAAATGGTTTTCATCCAGTCAAACGCACATGGCGGCGACCAAGAAAGAGGAAGCCGAAAGCAGCTCACTGACTAATTGTTACATATTCTGTGAGAAGAGAGAACTTTATTCTTGTTCTCAAAGCCGCAAGAACTAGAGGAAAGAAGCTTGCATTGGTTCGTTCACTTCATACCCCACGAGAAGCTTTTTCAGCGACGCGATGGGGATGACTGCATATGGTGCAGTTTAAGACTTTAGAAACAGCAGTCTGATCAGTTAAATCAGTGATTCCCAACCCTGGCCCTCAAGGCACACACTATCATGAAAACTTTTAATTTTGCCCTGCTTGGACACAGCTGATTCAAATTAAATGGATCTCTGATGAGCTCTGCATCAGTCTGCTACTGACCCATTAATGTGAGTCAGCTGTGTTTCAACAGGGCAACATGGAAAGTTTTCAGAATAGTGTGCCTTGAGAACCAGGGTTGGGAATCACTGGGTTAAATATCAGTAGGGTGGTCGATGTCCGATACTCAAATTTAAGGCTGATAAGGGGCTGCTTATATTATGCATCCCTATATTAAACAAAGCAAACTGGCAAAAAACTAAAGCTTAGAATACAAAACACTTATCTCTTACCCCCACTGAGCAATATAGACTGGTTCTATGACCCATGGGATTTCATTTACAAAGGAAATGGCTCCAGTGATGTGGTACAGCACAGGTACATCTCGAATCTGTTCCCAGGGCATCGGCATGTTTTCCAGCAGCTTTAGCACTGCATGGGGCATGTATTTGAGGGCACTGTTAAGAAAAAGCAAAGACAGAGGATGAGACGTGAAGGACATATGGTATAATCAATTTATCAAATTATTTTAAATTCTTTCAGGTTTTCAAATCAATGCATTATTTAAGTAAAACATGGTTTTACCCAAGGTAGACCCTCTTGTCATGGCGAAACTTTCTGTTGGTCATGTCTCCATGGTCCCGAATAATCTTGCGGACATGCTCAGGTGGCATGTCTTCTTTCTGAGCATCCACAAAGCCAAACTTCCTCTTCTCTGAGTAGCGTTTGGCCTGCAGCTGCTGCCATTTTCTGGCTACAAGATTGGTAAATATTTTTGATAAACAACTTTAAAGTTAATCCTACTTACTTGGTTATATATTAATAGTATATCACAAATGTATGGAATCAAAATGTTTTCTCATCTTAAATTACCCTTCTCTTGTAGTTTTTCCTCAGACATGTAATCCGGGACAGGCACAGGAGGAGGAACACCTGGAGGGACAACTGGTGGCATTCCTGGTGGGACACCTCTATAGGGAAATGTAGCTGCCATGGTGCTACACTAATAAATCAAGCACACCAGAAGATAAATTATTCCACATCATAAATGCTTGACTGCAACCTTTACATACACTGAGAAAATAGACAATAATTCTAACAGAAATTATGATCTTTCATATAAAAGGAGAATAGTCTGACGGGTATAAAGAAAAAACATTATTTGGATCCTAAAGTTGGCCTTTAAACTGCACACTAATATAAATCCCTACAAAAACCGACCTACTCCTGTACTTTTAGTTGAACAATTATCAATTTTGCCGGTATGTTCAATCTAAACTAAATTAGAGCGCAGTAATATCTTTGCGTAAGTATTAGCCCATGTTGGTTACCTTAACTAAACATGGCTTCCATAAGCGGGATAATCTAAAACTTTCATAACACCCAACACACATAATTCACCCCTCTGTAGCCCAGTGTTTGAAATATGAACTCAGTTTCATGTTAACAAACTAAAATGGTAAATTACACACGGAAGGCAACAACAAGATTAAAGTACTGTAATAACTACTTTTAGGCCTAGCGTGAGGCAGTCCTGAGGCAGTCAATTGCTAACGTTAGCTTATTAGCTAGCTACTGCACGGTATGCAACAACAAAAATTCAAGCGTCTCCAACACCAAATATCTCTTTACCTTTCCACCAAAAGCAGTTTTTCAACGCTGGACACAGCCGCAGTTAATTCACTATCAACAACTACAACATTTCTCCTTTCTTTCACAGCCGTTTCTTCCGCGTCGGTGGTGTGTTGAGCTGTTTCGACAAACGCATAACGCACGACGAAACCACGATGAACGTACCGCTGTGGAATTCACGGGCTATATCTACGCTGGTTACAAATGCTCTTTCGGCTTAAAAGGACGTGGCTCTACGTTAGAAAAAGAGAAAAAAAACTACGCAAACGTTGAAAATGCGCTACATAGAATACCCGGATGACTCCGTTTCCGGTACACTACTCCCCCTGTTGAGCTGGAGTGCATACTGTGATGAAGGGTTACAACAACAGAGAAGGGTTATAAAAGAATGAAGGACGATAAACAATGCACTGATTTTTATTGTCAGCACACGGATAACTGTATCTGATCACGTGACTCTTAAAACATATACATTTACAGTATGTTCATATTGACATTCATGTTGACTCTTTTTAGTATTAGCATTTTTTTAATATCCTTTTTTTGTGCTTAAGTCACAAGCCAGGCACATTTTTCACATAGTGCCAGCAGAGCATGTTTCCTTGCTGAATTGTCTGTAAGCTTTACTTAGATTATTTCTTTAAACGCTCAAAACATTAATAGATCAATGTTAAACTAAGAAAGAAAGAACAAAGAAAAATGGACAAATAAATTACTGGTTCTTTAAAGGTACGAAATTGATTTTAAAATTTTTTTTAAAAAGAGCCAGTCTCTAAAATAATAATGATGATTATTATAATAATAATAATAATAATGATAATAATAATAATGTTTTTCAAAGAAATTCAGAAGACTTTCATAAAAACATAGCCTATTTATATGGTGTTATTACATACTTATTTGTGTTCAGTACTGTGCAACGTATAAAAGATATAGGTTTTGATTTCTACTGATGTTTGTATGCTATGAAAAATAATTTGATGTAAATCACTTCAAAATGTTTGTGGAAAAGAAAGCACATAAAGTAATTATGCAGAAACAGAAATGTTATACTGAAAAGTGAAATACATTAATAAGATTGTTCTCGGCATAATTTGATTTAAAATGTAAAAATAAATAATCAGATTTAAAAGATTTAAGAAGTGGAAAACACAAAAGTGAACCCTGACTGAAAATATTCCAAAAGCTGAACCAGGGCTCAAAATTTCTGAAAGTTTGTTAAAACTACAACAAATCTTCAAATCAAAATAAATATATTCCTGTCCATGTTTATGACTGTGGAAGGCAAAGGATTATTTGTATAAATAAATGGATAGATAAATAAACAATAGAGCAAACAGCCAAAGATTTGCAGAGGTTTTATTTCAATCAATAATTGTTTATTCACGCAAATGATCATGCATTTTATGGAATTTATCACTGCTGAATCGACTTATTTTTCACTCACTCAAAAATTTGCTTTGAGCCTCTCAAGTTTTAGCAGTGTTTGTCAATCTTATTGGCTTCTTAACCTTAAACAGGGTGATTACATTCTCTTAATAAAAAAACCGAATAGTTTGCAGACTGTATGGCTCTGCACTCATTTACGCTAGGGCTGAGGTTTACTCATATAAAGGTCCTGCTAAATATTTCTTCGAATTTGATTGTCTTTTATGGCATCCATATTGGACAGAGATCCAAATCACACACATATATATATATATATATATATATATATATATATATATATATATATATATATATATATATATATATTGTGTGTGTGTGTGTGTGTGTGTGTGTGTGTGTGTGTATGTATACACCTATACACACACACACACCTTGTTTAGAAAGTTTGTCAGGTTTTTATTATCTATATCACGCTTTTATTATGACAAACTGCACCGGAAGTAGCCCTGCTCAGCCCAGAGCCAAATGTTGCCTTGTTACGCAACATTTCCTTTATAACTCCTTGATTGTTTTTTTTTTAATGGTTATACAGTAAAATGGCGACAACGGACAACGTCCGGGACAACGTGAAGGTAGTTTAGTGCGTATTATAAAGTCATATATATTCACTTGGAGTTTGTGGACGGTTGTGTGAGTGAGTGTGTGCGTGTACTTGTACTTGCTACATTGTGAGGACCATTTTGCGCTTTCAACCAGAAAAGTGAGGACATTTTGGCCGGTCCTCATTAAAAAAAATAAACGAAAAACTCATTTTTGAGGATCAAGACTAGGCTTTAGAGTTTAGGTTACAATTTGGTTAAGGTTAGGGTTCGGGTTAGGTTTAGGCAATCAGTTGTTGTAGTTAGGGTTAGTTAGGGAAGTACAAGGATGTGTGTGTGTGTGTGTGTGTGTGTTTCCTTTCCATCCCGATTTACTTGTTCATTCATGAAAAAATCTTTAAATAGATCAGTTAGGCCTATTTGTTCATTCTTCTTTGTTTATACAGTATGTACCAAATGAATGAATTGAAATGTGTTTGTTTTTCTTGAAAAGAGATGCATTACAGAAACTGCTGGTAGTATTTAAAATTGCAAAATGTGTTTGTGTAATGATTTTCAACATTGAATTAGACCTAACAATCCTGTGAGGCCACTCGAGTAAAGATATGTTTGTTGTAAAATGTTTAAACCCATATGTCACTCATTCAGAAATACTATGGCAGTCGACTGGAGTCTTCTTGTGATTTGCAAACAAGTGCTACCTCCTGCAGTTTGTCCTGCAGCCCAATGCCATCAAGTGTCAAAGAAGCTCTGAGTCTGGTTCACCCCGAAGTTACCAAAAGGTACAGCTGAAAAACTCAGTTTGAATTGACTTATAAATTTACCCAAACCAGCAATAACTGAAAAAAATATTTTTGATCCCCCTCCCCCCCCCCCCCCCCCCCCCCCCCCTCTTTTTTGGGGGATTTGTTTATTTTTACAGGCACTATGTTAAAATACTTTGCAGATTACAGTTGACAGGGCAGATAGTTGATAGTTGATATCACTTTTTTACATTTTGGGAAGAGTATCATAATGATAGAAGTCTTTGTGTACATCACTTCCACAGTCCGTGCTTCCTTTTAAGTGTAATACCTGTTATTAATAATAAATTTCTCCAGATTCTTCGGGTGTGGTCTTCCATTTCCAGCAAAGCTTGAGGGCTGCAGAGTCCTGGATCTGGGCAGTGGCTCTGGACGAGACTGTTTTGCTTTTGGTAAACTTGTTGGACCAAACGGACATGTGACAGGAATCGATATGACAGAGGAGCTGGTGATTACACACAGCTGGATACATCACACTTGATCCCTGCACTTTTTACTACTGATTTTACCTATACTTCCCTAGATTGCTGCATCTCATAAGTATGTTGAGTATCATCAGAAGAAGTTTGGCTATGAGAAGCCCAACGTTACTTTTGTCCAGGGCTACATGGAGAAACTCACTGAGGCAGGCATACGGAAGGACTCAGTGGATGTTGTGATGTATGTTAGAAAATATATTTGGGTTGGGGTTGTTTTTTGTATGTGTGTGTTAAAAGGCCCATTTATGCTTGACGCAGAAGACGGACACGCAGACGTACAGACGCGCAGACAGACGGACCGTTACTGTAATTTGATGCGTTTTCGAGGGGATTGGTGATCCGTCACTTGACGCAAAAGACGGAGCAATACCACCGGAAACCGTGGGGTCAGTGTTGAGTTGTGTAGCTGGTATACAGGAACAAACCAGAGAAGAACAGGAACCGGACGAGAACAACCTCGCACAACCAACCGCCGATGCTATATAGTCCAGTAAAAGCACTTGAGAAAGAAAATGCCAAACAAACAGAGAAGAGCATCTGTAGACATAGCTGGAGCTTTTGAAGGGGGGCTGTTCAAGTGTGTCCGAAAATACACTCATATCCACATTACCGACACCAAGCTATGGAGCCCAGAGGGTGTCGGGACAAAAAAAAAAAAAATCCGTTCGCACAGATCAATGTTGTGTTTCATTTACCGGGTAGCACCTAGCTGCAGCTGGAGCCACTACAAACCATGCCCCATACAACAAGCCCCCTCCAAACCACGCCCACTATTTGGAATGAGTGGAACCCCCCTAATCATAACGACCGCCCACCCACATCACTACAAGCTACGCCCATTTTCACTACAAACCACACCCAGTTTCATGACACGCCTCTGGGTCTGTGGCTGCAGTTGGGTATACTTGCATTTACCTCGGAACTGGGAAGTGGGAACTGGGGGTTGACGTCACACCCGACCAACTTGCGTTCCAGTTCCCTGGTCGGAAAAACAGTTAGCAGCCTAGCAAAACAATGTGTTTTCTAACGCTATTGTTATAGGGGATTATCACGCTTCCGTGTTCCGAACTTCCGGTTTGAAACAGTTAGAGGGCCCACTTCCGGCCCAGTTCAATGTCCCTGCTTTACTTCGTAGATAACGTGAATAAACACCAACCCTACTGAAATTTTCACAGATTCCAGACTGAAGTGATGCTAAGGAAGAAGTGGATCAAAGCGATTCACCAGAGTGAAGGGCCGAACTTTATAATAAAACAACGTAGCATGTTTGTTTGCAGCCGGTGGGGCACAACACCGGCATGCTAGCATTAGCCAGCTAACGTTTACTGACGTGCTTAACATTGTGCGTCTTAAAACACACATACATCTGGATGTCCCCGTTTCCAGTGGAACAACTGGGGACTGCCAAGAAAGGAGACGCCTTCAGATGCTTGTGTGTTTTCAGCCGCACAAAGTTAGGCACGTCATCAAGCTGGCTAATGCTAGCCTGCTAACAGTAGTCCGCCAGCTACTACTCTGTTAAACTTTGTTAATCGGATAAACGCCAATGCCAAGTTTTCATTCCAGACTGAAGTGATGCTAAGGAAGAAGTGGATCAAAACGACCGATTCGCCGCGGTGAAGGACCGAACTTTATAATAAAACGACACACGTTTGTTTGTGGCCGGCAAACTGCGCAGTCGTGTTAGCAGGTTAGCATTAGCCAGCTCGATAACGTGCCTAACTTTGTGCGGCTGAAAATACACAAGCATCTGAAAGCGTCTCCTTTCTTGGCAGTCCCCAGTTGTTCCACTGGAAACGGGGAGGTACATACCCGATTTTCAGATGTTTGTGTGTTTTAAGACGCACAATGTTAAGCACGTCAGTAAACGCTAGCTGGCTAACGCTAGCATGCTGTGAAGTGCCGGTGTTGTGCCCCACCAGCGACAAACAAACGTGTGTTTTATTATAAAGTTCGACCCTTCACCGCGGCAAATCGATCGCTTTGATCCATTTCTTCCTTAGTATCATTTCAGTCTAGAATGAAAACTTGAGTTTGTTTGGAGTTTATCCGATTTAAACAGTATAACAGAGCAGGAACGGCTGTCGTTAACATGGCCCGGAAGAGGAAGTGCCCAAAATCCGGGAACTTCCTGTAAGCGTGATAATGCTGCGTTCCATTTCAACTCGGAAGTCGGAAATTCCCAGTTCCGAGTAGGAAGTTTCAACTGGAACGCCCCCCTGAAGTCGGATTTCCCAATCGGAAAGGCGGACAACTCTCGCAGCTCCGAGTTCAGATTTAAAGATGGCCGCGCCCTGTGTTAGCAGTTTTAGAAGCTTCTGTAATGTTACATTTATTTACACTTCTTACTTATATTTTGTTGCATAAATCAGTCGTACACGTAGTATTGGTTTATACAGATGTGGGGGAAGCTGCTGTAGTGTAATTCACATTTTTCATGTGGTATATGTGAACTACAACGCCAGCTGTGCCAACAGCGGCTAATAACAATAGCCTTAGCAAACACGTTATTTTGCTAGGCTGCTAACTGTTTTTCCGACCAGTGAGCTGGAACGCAAGTTGGTCGGGTGTGACGTCACCCCCCAGTTCCCACTTCCCAGTTCCAATGAAAATGGAACGCAGCATAATCTCCTATTAGCTGTTGTTAGCACAGCTGGCATTGTAGTTCACATATACCACATGAAAAATGTGAATTACACTACAGCAGCTTCCCCATACATCTATATAAACCAATACTACCTGTACGACTGATTTAATGCAACAAAATATTAGTAAGAAGTGTAATTAAATGCAACATTACTGCAGCTTCTACAACTGCTATCATTGGGCGCTGCCATCTTTGAATCTGCGAGGACTGTCCGACTTTCTGAGTGGGAAACCCGATATCGGGGGGCCGTTCCAGTTGAAACTTCCAACTCGGAACTGGGAATTTCCGACTTCTGAGTTCAAATGGAACGCAGCATAAAATACTGTGCTCTTGGTTTTGCAATCTGTGCACACAGATTAAAAAACTGAGCTCAAATCCGTGTTGCCACACAGATAATTATAATTATTTTCAGCTGCTCTAAGCAGCAAAGTTAGGTCATTAGTCACCCAAATAAAAAAGGAACTATATCAATTCATATAATATTTTATTGTAAAAATGTTGATTATAAAAAGCCTATTACACAACATCAAGATTTTTATTCAATAAAAAAAAGAAGTAGTTAGAGGAGTTCCATGGTATACATTCAGATCATGTATCAGTGAGACATCACAATTGATTTCTTTAAGGTTTTCTTGAAGGATATCTCTGAAGTGCTTTTTTCAGCAATATAAGAAAACTGGCTCCATAGTTTACACCCTCTGTATCTAATACAAAACTGAGCTCTTGATGTGACACATTTAGGTGAATGGAAATGTTGGTTTTGACTAGTATTGTATCTATGAACTGCAGCATTGGTGGTAAAATACAAAATTAAAATGTTCAGGCAAGGTAGGTTGATTATACTGTATTTTATACATAAAAACACAAATTTAGAAAGTATTAATATCATAAATATTTGGCAAATTGAACTTAAAAAATAAACTAGCAGATGAGGTCTGTGGCTTGGAATGGGTTGCAATTCGAACAAAGCGCTTTTATAGAATCAATAATTGATTTAAAGTTGATGGAAAAGTGCTTGGCCCCACTATTTTACTATATGAAAGATAGGGGTAAATTAAACTGTAATATAGGCAAGTGTACATTTTAAATCAACATGATGACTTACTTTTCTTATCATGCCAAGAGATTTATTTAATTTTCTTGTTACCCAGTCAACATGCCCTTTCCAGTTTAGGTTCTCATCCACAATGATATCAGGAATTTGGTGGATGGACACGACTGATTTCAGTTGAAGCGATATTGAGTGAAGAACAAGTTGAAAATGTCTTTTTACCACTAAAAATCATATAGTTGTGAGTTACTGTGAAAACCGATAAGGCTTTGAAATGTGGAGCAGGCTATAAACTTATAAATATTTGAACGAAGAAACCGTGTATGCAGTAGATCAGAGAAAAATCTCCAATTTAACAATGGGATTAAGTTGTACTACTTCATGGCTACTGTTACACAAAGACAGTGAAAAATGGTCAAACATCACACCCTTATAATAACGGACATGTCTCCCTGTAGGCAATTCAGTGTTGGCTAACTGGTGGGAAATGGGCTCAAAAGCAGATGTGACACTCATAGTTTAACAGTGTATTGAAAAGAAGCAACTAGTCCCACTGAGCATTTTTTAGTCTAAAAGACGTCTAATATACATCTAATGGTCCTTAGACATCTTGGCTAAAATTGGTCTACCACTGGTCTAAAAGTGAAAGTTTTTTAGCCGTCTAAGCTTAGACTAGCTGAGACTAAATCTAAACTGCACTGTACATTGATCAATGACTGGCCAAATGTTTTGATCCAACATTTGACCATCATTTATACAGCCTACAGTTGTTTTTTAATATAATATTTAATAATCATGGATTAAATTATAATGTCTAGATTTGGGCTAAAGTATATACCGATCACAGTCGGGTGAATTTCGGTCTAAACTTAGACAAGACGTCTAGGCGTCTTTGGCTCGCAGGGTGTTTGTGGTGGTTATGCATTTCCTTGATGACAGGTGGATCAGAGACAGGGCGTAAGGGTGTGATGTTTGACCATTGTCCACTGTCTTTATGTAACAGTAGCCATGAAGTTCTCTGATCTACTGCATACACAGTTTCTTCATTCAAAGATTGATTAGTTCATAGCCTGCTCCACATTTCAAAGCCTTTTCAGTTTTCACAATAAAACTCTTGACGTTATGTGATAGGCATTTTATAATCAACATTTTTAAAATAAAATATGATTAAAAAAAAACATGATATAGTCCCTTTTTTATTTGGGTGACTAGGCCTACTCTAATGACCTAACTTTGCTGATTAGAGCAGCTGAAAATAATTATAATTATCTGTGTGGCAGCACATTAGAGCACAGTTTCTTAAACGGATTTCCACCGGCTTTTTCTTTTTTTCTTTTGCCCTGACACCGGGGGGGCCGTACCAAGTAGAGTGAGAAGGGTCTATCTGCGGCTCGCAAGACAGGGGCGTGTCGTAGAATGGGCGTGTCGTAGAGTGACGTTACTCGACGACATGCCCACCAGGCCAATGAGAGCACGGTAAAATCTAGCCCTACCCCTGACCCTTCCCCTAAACCTAACCAGACCCACCCGCAATGCAACACGCCCACTATCGGACACGCCCATTATAGGACACGCCCACTGGGTTGCAGGCCGCAGATAGATACACTTGAGTAGACTTGCATCAAAACAGGGAAATTAACTATGAACTCAGCACTGCCGCCTCGTGGACAAACTGATATGAACCATCGAAATGCAGAAGATGCATCGAAGTATGAAAACGGCGCAGGGCAACACACGAAACGGACGTCGCCATTTACGTACGTAAGGTAGCATAAATGGGCCTTTAGTTGAAATAAACTTGATAGATTAATAAAATAGCACTTTTTTCTGTAATCCCAGATCCAACTGTGTAATCTGTCTGTGCCCTGAAAAAAAAAACAGTGCTACAACAAGCCTACAATGTCTTAAAGGTTAGTCTGAAGAGTTATCTAAATTCATGGGTGGGGGGCAAAATAGCACTGTGTTGTGTTTCATTCCTCTTATTTCACACAGGAAGGAGGGGAACTTTACTTCAGTGACATGTATGCCAGCAGCATTATTCCTGATCACATGAAGCAGGATCCAGTCCTGTGGGGTAAAATAACATCACATTATTGAAATGAAAGGTTAGCATCCGTGACACACAATATCCTCTTTATAAAATCCATTTCTCTTTTTTGATTTAGGTGAGGGAATGGGTGGTTCCCTGTTTTGGAAAGATTTCATTCCATTGGCCATTGGTGTTGGTTTCAGCACCCCTCACCTTGTTTCAGCAAGCCTCATTGAGGTCCACAACAGTGAGCTCAAAGCAAAAGCAGGTAACATAAGATGACTTCAGACAACACCAGACAAAAACTTATTCTACAACTGAACAAGCTGTGTTTTCCAGGTGACATCAAGTATGCTTCAGGTACTTACAGGCTCTTTAAGCTGCCAAATTGTCCAGTGATGGCGAGTGCATCTGTGACTTATAAAGGAACAGTGGCAGAGTTCCCAGATCAGCTGGACTTTGACTCGTCCCACTGTTTCAAGGTGAGAAATTGATCAGGCTAGTTATTAAGCATGTTTTTATCTATATTTACAAAGGGACGTGTATTAATTTGACAACTACTAGTCCAAAAGGTCATCATAAGTTTGGTAAAGGATCAAAGATCAAGGTTAGGCTTTGCTGCTGTCTTTTGCAGAAAGACAAGTCAGTGGAGGTAAATGGAGAAATGGCAGCAATCCTGCAGTGTTCCAGATTCTCAAAGGATTTCCAAATCCAGATGTTGGATAACCAAGAGCCCAACTCTGTGCCGTCACAGGTAGCTCATTCTTTGAATACTGTGGTTATAGTGCTTTAAATATCAAAGACTATGTATAATTCCATCATTTGTTGCATGATCTTTAAACTTTTACAGTATTTATTCTGATAGTAATACAATTAAAGTATTCATCTGAAACATTTTACAGCAGTTTATAGTTTTATAAGTTGAAGATTGAAGCTTGATTATAATTTATTTTCTTTCTTTTTCTCAGTATTGCCACCTCAACCCATTTCTGTTGGCCGACAAACGGGGGTCCTCTGTGAAGCAATGCTCTAAAACCGGCAAATGAAGAGGCAGCTGCAGCCAGGATAAAGTATTTGAAAATAAAAGGATAACATTTTCACTCATTTACTCATTTTTTAATTGCATCTTGTCAGTAATAGCTGCTAATATAATAATTTGTTGTTGTAAAGAGGTGTATTTCAGATTATCTCAGATGCCCCTGGACCAAGTTCTGTTCATGATTCATTTCTGTCAGATTTTACTGTGTTATTCACCCCACTGAATCATTGTTATAATTTCTCTTCAAAATTTATATAAGATCTTTAAATTGGTTTTATTTGATTTCATTCAATGAGCTGGTTATTAATTACCTGTTGGACCTGTCCATGTTTGAACATAGTTTTACTTGTGAATGAGCCATGTACACGGATGAAAATCAAAAGCTGTAACACATTCATTTTCATAGCTGTGCAATAATAAAATTCCTGAAAAAAATCAACTCTGATTGCAGACAGTTATAATTATTATGTAGCACTAGTTTGCCTTAAAATGTCTTTTGATAGAGAAAAACTTCAAAATTTCCTCTGAGTAAGCATTCAGAGATGGTGAAAAATAATGTTCAAATTTAAAAATATTTATTTTGAACTTAGTAAAACTATTTGAATCCAAAGCAGCAAAACAGAATCATACAGTAGTCTGCGCAGTGCCTCCATCCATCCATTTTCTACACCTGCTTATTGCAGTGCTGGGTCACAAGGGGCCGCAGCTGGGAGGCAAAGGCAGGTTACAACCTGGAAAAGCTCCAAGTACCTCTGAGTCAGTGCAACCAAGTGAGGAAAAAAAGAAAGCACAGGATACATGATGCGTTCAAAATTTGATAAGAAACTGTTGCATTAATATGAGTGCACTGGATATTTGTGCAAACCTAGCAAATTTAATTTGAGATGAAGCAAACTGCTGAAGACAAATGACCTCATAACAGTAAATAAGACACTGAGCATATAATCAGGAGGTGAATCTCCAAATAAATAAGGGAAATTGTAAAGCACATTTCATATACAAGACTATTCAAAGTGGTTTACATAAAATTTAAAAAAATACAGACGGATTAAAAAGTATATAAAGCAAAACAAAATCATGTAAAGATATAAAATAAATGTTTTAATTGTCAAAAAGTGTCCACATTTCGTGAAAGTTTAATCTCCACTGGCAGTCTGTTCCACTTGTTTATAGCATGGCAGCTAAAAGCTTTTTCTTTATGTTTAGCCTGGACTGTGGCCTGATCTACCTGACCTGGGTCTTTGAATCTAAGAGGCCTGCTTAGTTTATATCCCCTGAAGATGATGCATGTGTATTCTAGGCCCTAAACCATTATGGGATTTGTAGACCATCTGTGGAGTCAAAAATCTATTTTCTGACTTACTGGAAGCCACTGTAAAGACTTGAAATTGGTGTGATGTGTTCAGATTGCTTTTAGTCCTGGTTAAAACTCCAGCAGCAGCATTCTGGATGAGCTGCACCTGTTTCATACTCTTTTTGGGAAATCCTGTTGAAAGACCTTTAAAGTAATCCAGTCTACTGGAGATGAACATGTGGATGGGCTTCCCCTGGTCTTTTGGCGAGACAATGCTAATTACCTTAATTACAAACCACAAAACAATCGGACTTTTCTTTAAAACCTACCATAGAACAAGTCCATCAGAGCATACTTTCACATTTTTGCATGCTGTAGTGCCATTTTTGGAACATTTTAATATTTTGTACACCAATACAACCCTAATATTCTATATTTTGATTGTCCTAAAACTAAATGAATTGCAAAAAAGTGCAGTAAACCACAAAAAAAGGGAAATCATAAGTTTATTTTATACACATTTTCCTAAATACAGAGATGTCAAATATATTCCTCAAAATTGTAAATGTAAAAAAGTTGGAGAGTTTATTTTAAAGTTTGTTCCTCACTTAGTTTTGAGATACACTCATTTTACAAACAGTAAACAAAGTGAAAAATAAATGGACCTTGTGCACAATTTTGCAAAAGGACAGTATGCACATCAAAATAAATCATTGACAGAGGGCCAATCCACTTGTAATACTTTGGGGTTACATATCTTTGGAAAAGACCACATTATTCCATAAAATTACAGTAAATAAACAAAATATCAAGATAGTTTTGACTTTATTGAAACTTAGATAAGATTGTATCATTTTTAAAATTCGACATATTTACAGAATTATAAAGAATAAAATTATTTCCAGGTGAGGGGTGAGGTGAGTTGTAATGTTCACTTCAACCTTTCCAGCCAGCAAGGTGTCTCACTTGGAATTGTGGGACTCACCAGCTGCCATCAGGAGGCTCCAGAGTGGGTGTTGTGGCAAAGCGTGTCCAGTTTTAACACTTGTGACTGCACAAATCCAAGCCAATTGCTGGTGTTTCTTCATGGGAAACCAGTAAAAACTTATTCCCGGTCTAGGAGAGTTCTCCCCTCATAGATTAAAGCAGTCAACATAACTCTGTAAAGACTAGTCTCTATTCAGTTGCAATGGACTTCCAAAGCTTTCTGAACATCAAGTGCAGTTGCGAGAACGCACGAGTGACGTATGCATAAATTATGAAAATCGTTCATTGAAGAAATTTTTTAAAGTTGATTCAATGATTTATTTTTTCACCGTGGAAAAGCGTTATGCAAGCAGCTATGGCCCATGTTTTTTCTAAAGTGTAGTTGGTTTTCAGTAAAGCTGTTTTGACTTAAAATAATGTCACTGTATTAAATTGTGTTTGAATAATGCCACAGACTGTTCTTTTTATTGTTTTAGTTTTTTTTTAATTTTAATTTAAGACACTCAAGTCAACCATGTTTCACAAGTCTCTGATAGTAGGCTGTATGATAAAAGGTAAACAATAAAACGCATGTAAACATTTGCAAGAACAAAGATTAACACTTTACAGCTCACATAAAAATCATACCTTTCAGCTGTTCTTTAAAACAACTCGTTAACAGTATTTTATAGTAAAATAAAACCATTTTGAAATAGCATTTTTAAATGTTCTACCTAGATATAATAACATGAAAATATGATTGATTCACATATTTTCACTCCATGCCACTGAGTTTTAAATAAATGTGAAATAACCAGCACCAGTGTTATACTGTATGATCATACCTCTCCATCCCAATACACCCAAATAAACTGAAAGAAAAATCATAGCAAAAGTGCATTGCTACAGTATACATATATCTATTTAACCAAATTGATGCCATATGAAATTGTACTTTAAGAGTTAAGCTAATTAAAGATGCACTTTGTACAGACTGTGTATACTGTTACTGTACCAATAACGACTTTCCAGATACTTAATTCATCCAAATTATCAGTGAGTTTACTAAATCACAGTCTACTTTTCAAAAATATCAAATGTATGAGCTTCTCATTCCATCACTTTATATTTCACCAAAAAACCCCACACAATACAAAAGTTATTGGTCCATCCTGGGACAGGTATTTATAAGGTATATCGTCATGTCTTTGTTGAAATAGATCTTTAATGATCATGTCATGTTATTATCATATGATTTAGAAGGACTTTCAATAATGCATGTGTGCGCACTCAGTTTGTATACGAGTGTGGTGAAACAATTCAAAGCAAAAGATTAACAAAGTTATGATTAAAAATAATAATAATCCATAACTTACATTTACACCTTAAAGACTAAGTAATTAGAAAAATGTTCAAGTTTATTATTGATCATATAGAGAAAAAAAAGCCAAAAGCAAAATCAAGTTACATTTTCCAAGACTTAATTTTCAGTTCACACCTCATGTTCTCCAAGTAGAAAAAAACAAGAAAACAAAAAATAGGGGTATAAGCAGCGACAAACGTCTGCACTCACTCCCTTGTTATATGTTGCAGTTCGTGTTTTGAGATATAGATATTCAAAGAAATATGTATTAGGAGTGTGTTATCAGATTTTAAACCACTAATTAAAATTTATGTCTCTAATTTTTAAAAAAAAAAATGTTTGAATTGTTTTTTACGCAACTCTGTGAATTTCAACAAGCTGATTTGTTATGAGCAAGAATGTGACAGATTTTTAAATTAATAGTAATACAAATAGTTATGTTCTTCTGGCCAGGTGGTTCAGCCCAAAAATTTGATCAAAAAATGTTAGCGTTTTGTAATTATGAAAGTTAATTATTTGCTACTTCCAATTATGGAAGTGTTTGGTTTCCAGTTTGATTCACATCTTTCTAGTAATCATCGCAATTAAGATTTAGTCACTAAATTAAGATTTAGTTTGGCAGACCAGGAGAAAACCAAATTTTTGGCTCTTTTTTCCCCTCATCTGGATTCTTAGAATTTAAAGAAAATATGTGTGCATGCATACACTGCTTTGGATGGTGACCATTTATCTCATTTAAAGTTGAAATAAGCACACACTGTAAGTCAACTAGACACAAAACAGAGAGCTCTGATTATTGAGAGTGCACGAAGAGAAAATTCAATAAAGCTTTAAATGCTACTATGGCAACAGCATGGTAGAGTAAAAGAGGACATGAAGTCTGATCGGTTTTCCAGAGGCCTGAGGCAGTTAATGGAGCATTCCAATTTGGCACTGTGTGAGAAAGAGGTAGAGAAAACAATAGAGGGGTGACATACATCCTGAGTGTTTCTGCTCCTGGACACATCCGATTAAAGGTGCAGCCAGCTCAGGTCATCAGCTCTACCCAGATCAAGAAGGGAGAAATAAATATATTTAGTCCTGACATTTTGTTGAAGTGTTTAAATTACTTCAGTACCACTACAGTTTTCCTAGCTGTTTTTAATGCAGCTTTACCATCAACATCCTCTAACTTAATTCATCTATAATTGTTACTTATATAAAAGTACTTGTTAAATCTAATAATAATGCTTATAACACCAAATATACAGCTTTTTTAAAAGTTAAAGCTGTTAACTTTAACAGCTTTTGTAAACCTCTCTACCTACCTCACACCATGGCATACAAAGACGGACAAAGTGTGTAGCTGTAGGGTGTGTGCTTATGAGTAGTTTGAAAGAATGTTGGTACTCACTGAGCCTGTGCTTTGGTAAAGGTCTTGCCCTGCATCATCAACTCGGCAACCTGAGCCACAACAGGATCAAACATCAGGCTGGCCACAGCTACCACCACCTCGTCCCTGTTAGCAACAGAAACAAGAGAGATTCAACGTAGATATTAAGAATTAATATCTAAGCTAACACAACATGACTTTCAAAGTTTTGCCAAGTTTAAAACAGACTACAGACACACACCTACAGACTGACCTCGCCAGATTTCTTTAAAAATCAGAACTAAAGACGGATCTGGGATCACAGACTACATGACCAGCTGAGGCCAGCAGACCAAATCAAACTCTTTCATGGAACTCCTGCTGGGTTCACAGTGTACACAAACAAGCATGGATGATAAACTGCTCACTGCTGCTGTTATCTACGCAGCTATTTGCTCGGCTCCATCCACCAAAAAGAAAACAAGAATGTGAGTAAAGTCATGGAGGTGTCAGCGATTGTAGTGTTTTTTTTTGTTTTTTTTTTTAAAGTTACATATGAATTAAAATAGTTTCAGGAAACACCGTTCATCACTTGTTGACCATCAAAATCAGCTGGTAATCTAACAGACGTCCCAACAATGTCCCAGCTCCTCTTTCTCATTGACTGATGGTGACGTGTGTCGAGTGGGCGTGCTGCACAGAGCAGATTCACCTCGAAAAATACAAAAATGTTTGAAATACTGCAAGTCGGCACAGTCTCTTCGCCTAACACATTTCCCGATGTGAGTCCCAACCCCATCACACACTAGCAGATTTCTGTGCCAACTTGAAATGCTGACTGCCTGCAACTGGAGCCAACTTGTGTCTACTAGACGCAACTAGAAATCGTGGGTAAATTCAGGCCAAAAGTCGTGTAGTGTGTCCCCCGCGTGAGGAATGACCTCACAGCTGCTCACTTTATGTAGAAAGCCAGAAATTTCCTTTCTTCCACTTTGCCTTTGAATATGATTTCAGTGAATCCTTCCCCATAGCCTAAAAGAGGAAATGAGAATGGGAAAATAGATTCAGCACAAATGAATATCACTTGAATATTCTAAAGTGAAAGTCACATTATTTGACTGAACCTGTGTATCTGAGACTCTTTCCCAGCAAAACGGTCCAAAAGAAAGGAACTGACTCGATTGTGGTTGGCTTCTTTAGCATGTTAAGAGCTGCTACTCTTCCTGGAAGAAAAAAAAACAGCCACGACATCATATTAGTTTAACCTGTAGCATGTTTAAAGTGACATCAAACCAAGTATTGTAGGATTATCTGAACAACATAAGGAAAGCGATTGCATTTTGACTCTTACCATGAGCTTGTGACATTTGCCAGTGACCGATGTTAACCCGCTGGCCATCACGGATGGTGAGAGGGAAGGATGCAACATCGCCTGCACTGAAAATGTCTGGAACATTGGTCCTCATGAACTGTTCCAACAAATAAAAATCTTATTGCAAAACCCAGCATGGGTTTAGAATAAAAACAGTCTGCAGCAAAACCTACTACAGTCAGCTGGACACAATGATTTACATGGATGCTATAATACTGTTTACTATATTCATGAATGGTTAGAAAATAAACAAGCATCTGCATCATTTGGTTTATGTCACAAAAATAAAGCTGCAAACCTATTTTTATGCTTCAGAAATACGGTGATAAGAGTTTGGCTATTTCTGTTGGCTGTGTTACCTTGTCAACAATGACTGCTTTCCTTGAGTCCACTGCAACCCCACTTCCTGCTAAGAAGTCTGAATTGGGTATAACACCTGAAAACATATGGTAGGGTTTCTTAATCAACAATTACTGAAATATAACAGCGTTTTCTGTGATCACTGACATAAGTCCACACATTTTCATTGAAAAAAACCTGATGAGAAACAGAAATCTATTTCTAATATTCTGTAGGCAGATAACTATAAGTTTATCTGTTTATGTAGAATACTTGTTCAACATTATTTAATTTTACATAATAATTTCATTCTTGCACTATATTTTTTCATTGGGTAAGTGTCTGAAAAAGCCTCCTGAAGAGTAGTTACTATCTCTGTTTTTTATTTTATGTAATAACTATTTTTTAATTCATTTTCCAGGTGAATAAATTAAGCATCTTGTAATATCTCAGAATTACCAATCCCAGCAATGACCACATCAGCATCCAGGACGGCACCACTTTTTAACACCACCTCCTTCACCTGAATAAAAGAGATTACGTTTATAAATTTACAACATTGAATAAATAAGAGTGGTAATCAGCTTGTTTTATGTTCACTATTTTAACACACCATAGATGTAAATTGAGTTAATGATAAAGCTTCAGTTTTAGGGTCCTGCTATTGTTGATACTGGCTCAGTGTCACATTGTACTAAAGCACTTAAAAATCCTTACTGTAATGGGTAACATTTTTTCCCCTTTCCAGACCTACCTTCCCATTCTCTCCTCTGATCTCAGTCACCTCGTTGTTCATGTAAAACTTGACATTTTTTTTCTTCCAAGAGCTAAAAAGACGAATACATGTTTCAGTTTAACAAAAACAGATTCAGGGATAAAAAGGCAAATCATATTCAGCAGCATCTGGCAGACTGATGTTGTCACTGTTTCTTACTTGCATACTCATCTTGCCAATCTCTGGTCCCAGAGATTTCTCATACGGGTAACTGGAATTGCCGACCAAAGCCACACTGGCAGCTTTGTCTGACAGATATGATGCCACCTCCATACCTAAATAAAGAAAAGACTTAAGTGATGCGCAAATTCACCATACCCAATATGTCCTTTTCCATAACATGAAACTTATTTAATACTTTTGAATAGCGCAAGGACCACCAAATCCAGACCTCTTAAACCAGTGTCCAGAGGGTTTTCAACATTTCCTTGCTTCAGCACACCTGACTCAAATTAAATGGATCTAATAGCCAATGACATATGCAAAATGACTGATTAGAATCGGGTGTGTAGGCGCAGAGACACATTGAAAACTTTCCGGACTATGGCCCAAGAGGACCGGATTTGGTGATCCCTGATTTAGCGTATGTGGGGGAATTTATTATGACTGAGATCTGCTTCTTTATTGATAAAGATGCACGATAATAACCTATGAAGGATGCTCCAATTACAACAGCCTTCTTGCTGAGGGAGGACGCGTGAATCTCTTTAGCATCTTCATGACTCTGAAGCAACTGCACTCCCTTCAAATCTGAACCGGGACAGCTGAGCGGCCGTGCTCTGTTGGGGAAAAAAAAAAAGACATAAAGCATGGACTCCTTTTTTGACGTTACTTTGTGGAATCCTTGCAAGAAAGTATTTACATGTGTTTTTCATTTTTATTTAGACTTCTGCAAGAGAGTCCCACCTGCACCCGGTTGAGATGAGGAGCTGGTCATAATGCTGAGAGGCGCCATCACTCATCTTCACCACTTTGTCTGCTGGGTTCACAGACACCACCTGCAACACAATTCACATGGAGCTTTCACAGTGAAATGTAATACCCCACATAGTGTGAGATCATATCACCAACACCTCATGCAGGTGGACAATATGGCTCCTCACCTCCTTTTGTGTCAACACTTCTATCCCATATTGCTGATAGAAGTCACTTGTTCGGAGGAGAATGCTGCTGCTGTCCACATTCATGGCCTGAAAGAGGCGAAAGACAAAGACTGATAGAAAAACACTATTCATTCAAAGGGCAGAGAGGTGATCAGATTTAAAGGTTACCTTTCCTGTCTGGTCAAATTCTTACCTTACTCAGTTTTGTTTTGTCAAACGGAGCCAAGCTGTCTTTGGTTATGATGATAATGTGACCCTGGTAGCAATTTTGTCGAAGTGTCTCGGCACAAACGAGAGAGGCGGGACCTGAAATCACAACACTGTTCAAATCCGCAGCCTCGTGTAATGCCATAGTGTCAAGTCAGAGCAGATTAATCCAGCCTGTCCCACCAACTAACCTCAACTTCAAGTTTTTATTGGTCGTTCCTTTGTTTAGTTTAATTTTTTTTATTTCCAGTCAGAAGCTGGAAATTTGAGTTCCCCTGCAGCATCAATAATGGCAGCAGTAAAACTGGTTTAAAGTCACAACAACTAAAGCTAAATAGGAATCAGTACTACCAGTCATCAAGGGTGACATAATGCAAGAATTTCAAGCTTGATACTATTCAGGAAAATTATCAATATTGAAACTATTTTTTCTACAATGGAGGGGAAAAAGATTAATTTGGAACTCAAGATCTTGTCCACTGGTGCTCCCAACTGAGATAGAAGGGATTTTAAAAAGGGGGGGGGGGGGGGGGGGCAAGTTCAGGTCACACTGATGTGCTGCATTGTCTCTGAAAGGTCACTATTAGATGTCAGCTGGTGTTCATGTGGTCAGTTGCCTGGAGTGATGCTGTTGTGTTAAGTCATGAGCCATCTGAACACAGACAACACTGTTGGTATCGATACCGTTTCAAATGAATATCTTGTCAGAAACAAATTTTTTGAATCAATTACCATCTGAAAAGCATTTTTTTTTACAATCCCCGTCTCTCTGTGGCCAAACCAAAAACAACAGATATCTATGTAGTGGAGAATAAAATCCGCAGTCCAGTATTTTTCAGTCAGTTTACATAATGGTAGCACTGTATGTACCGTCGGTCCCAAATGGTACTCTCTGAAATGGTATTAACAAGTTTTTAAGGATTATAGAGTGTAATTTGTGTCTAAATGTTTGTTTGGATGATAGAGCAAAGCTGTAAATTTGATTTTTCTTTTTTTTTTTTTAAGGAATTTTTTTTTTTTTTTCCATATGATTAGCACATCCATAGATTGTCCAGGCTAAACTTGAGATGTTAAAAGTGTAATCTGTGGCAGTGGAGCCATATTTGTACAGGTAACGTGCTGAATTATTTTTTTTAAATCATAATTTAAATTTGTTGTAATCATTAATTACTTGTATTGGGACTCGGTATCGGCAAGTACTCAAATGTCAGTACTCGTACTTGGTTGGCAAAACAGTGGTATCAGAACATCCCTATTGTTAATATTAGGATTTTTTATTATTATTATGGGTCTTTCAATATTTGTTTTCTTTTGTCTTGATATATATATATATATATATATATATATATATATATATATTTCTTTTTCCCCTCTTATTCATTTGTTCGAAATAAATTTTCGTTTAGTCGTTTATTCTTCTTGTAAAAAAAAAAAGGACATAATCAGTTTCCTTTCAGCAGTACTTCACATACTGCAGTAAAAGTGTCCAAACTGCCAAATACAGTGGCTCCAAACCTGAACCATTGATGTTTTATACTGATCTTACCTCCTCCTACAAGCAGAATGGTATGTTTGGTGTCTGGTTGAATTGTGCACATCTCCTTCACCCTCTTGGACTGAGACAGAGACTGAAGGGAATAAATGGGGATTTAAAAAAAAAAAAGTAAAAAAAAGAAGCTAAATTAAAAGTGACTTTGTTCATTTTATGTTACCTTGTCACTCACCTTTTTATTGATAGAAATGTAAATGTTGCCATCCTCAACCTTGACCTGTCAAAAAAAAGCCATCATTAAACTGTTTTAAATTTGTTTTATTTACCCCTGTAAGGAGTAATTTACATGAATGAATAAATGAATGAATGAATGAATGAATGAATGAATGAATGAATGAATGTTTACCTTATAACAGGGTAAAGAGTCCAAACCTGGATACTCCTCAATATCTCCAGTCCTCACATTAAAGCAGGCACCATGAAAAGGACATCTCACTCTCTCACCAACCAGTGCTCCTGAAAAGTCATTATTTCAGACACTCACTAATTGTATATTTGTTAAATGAGTGTAAAATGTAGGTAAATGATGGATTTACCTTTAATCAGGGGGGCATTGTAATGAGAGCACTTGCTTCCAACAGCGCTGTACCGGCCCTGTGCACGGACCAATAACACCTTCTGATCTCCCACAGCAACTTCTCTCATTCTTCAAAATGCAAAAAGTTTAAAAAGAGAGAAGTGGTCAAGTTTTATGTGACTGGTAATAGTGGCAAACTGGGGGGGGGGGGGGGGGACTTTTTCCAGTGATGGAAAAAAAAAATCTAACTCACTGTCCATCTTGGAGGTCAGATTCCTGACAAACCAGTTCTGTCACCTCCTCCTCCATCTCTCCACCTTGACCTGTTTCTGTGTGCTTATTCATTCCTGCAAACATTGAGCAAATCTACCCATTATCAGACCGACAGACATAAATTGCAGGTAATTATGGGTGGTTACATTTTACACAAACTGAACAATGTAAAAGTAGTTAATTTTTCAACATGATCTTTGGATATTCTATCTGACCGCGCGTGTGAAGCTGGAATAATCTTATCTACAGAAGCATTAGTATTTTTAACCTTATTTATACACAGTATGAGTAGTCACCTTTGATCGGGTGCAATGAGAAGCAATTGAGAAGACTTGCACTTTATCTGTAAGGGATAGATTATATTGTCAAAGTTACCAACATCATTCATCATCATCATCATAATCATCATTGAAAAAAAAAGAAAAAGGTTTTATTCCAACTTTATGATCAACCGTGTATTTCTACGTTAACCGCGCGCGGGGGGGATTTAGTTATTTAGTAAAAGCAAGAAATAACAATATTTGCCGTCTTGTTTAAATATGTAACTAGCAATTCCTACTACAGTCTTAACAGATAGTATTAACAAATACCAGCAAAAGATAGAAAAAGAAAATTGCAAGATGAAAGCATTGATTATTCAACAGAATGCATAAGATGCCTTTGCTTAGTGATAGATTTGAACTCAGATCCGATCTCAAAGAAAAACCATGTGATATGCCCTAATAAATCTCATCCAAATAAAGCTTCTATCACGGAGCAAATGAATACATACAGAACAATGATATTCCACAGATAAATTATCTATTGTACAAGAAACTGGAGAAAAATTCATCTTCGTTGTCGCTGTCCTCACCTGTCTTCTTTCACCTGACGGCAGTAAGCATCCGCTCCTCCACACTGATCCCCAGCAGAGTCCCTGCAAATGTGCTGCTTGCAAGAGAACTCCCCGCGTGACAGGAGGCGAATCCCCGTACTTCCCGCGAGATCCTCCTACAGCTCACCGTGTCCGAAGAGGGACAAAAATACCTTCCTGCTCATATAGACCTATGGATATCTATGATGTACACCACCAACAACATCAAAACTGTTCTGTGAAAGGAGAGGCCACGGCCGCTGGAAGAGACGAGATAAAAGTTGTTGACACGTAAATAAATATAAAAATAAAAAAACAAGAAAAAAAAAAAAAGGGGGGGGGGGGGGGTGCTTTTTACTTTAGTTTAACTGTTAAACCAAGAGCTTTCCACAAAATTACATTAATAAAAGTAGCTGCTGATAAAGTTTGTTTTTATAAAGGTCTCCGCGACATATTTCTAATGAAAATTATATCAAAACTACGCCAGTTCTTACAATGTAAAACTACACAACTAATTTTTGTGATTATGTTTCTCGATTATCCAACAGTAGAACAATTACATAATAAACAGAGCAGAGAATAATTATACCATTTGGTCTAAACTGAAGCATGACAGAGGGGGAAAAGTTAAGACATTTTCAAACCAGCACTTACAATGTCACTTTTCTCCAAAAATGCATCTGTCTCTTCCAAAAGGCGTTCGCGCTCTCGCCAAATATTTGAGGATGTGAGCTGATGTTATAACCATCTGTACGCCACCATAGTGTCATGCGGATGTTATCCAGGCGGTGTCGCTGTCACCAAACATCATTAGCAGTGATCACGTTGTCAGGCCAGCGCTTGAATGAGGGCAGCGCTGTTTCAGTCACGCTCATAATGAGGCAACAATGACGTTTCGGCACCAAGTCAGAATTCAATCAATACACATACATGATTGAAATAAAAACCCATGCCTTGAATGGTTTTCAATTACGAATGAATAAACTAATATTCCCATAAACCCACGGTGCTGTCTGAGCCTATGAGATGGGTTGCGTTAAAGAACTCTTCGTCATTTATAGCTTCACTGAAGGAAATTAATTTCCCATGTAATTCTGGCTTTTGTAATCGTAACAATTCCACCAGTGGCTTTCACTCTGTCAGAGAAACAAAAAGAACAAACCTTAGGAGCAATGAATATTATCAGCTTATTTGTCTGTGTCTTTTTTTACAGATAAAACTTCAAATTTTATTTATAAATGTAAAATTGCATAAATACACTTTTTTTCTTGTGCGCTCTTTATAGTCGTTGCTAGAATGTAATCAGTGAAAGTAAAATAGCCTATATTGCATCATAGATGCCATCGCTTTATTTGGTTTTTATCATATTGTTGGATTAATTTCAGTGTAAAAGGAAACTGTCAGTTTGACAACTATGCACACATTACATCTATGGAAATTTGTTTGGGGTAGTCCATTTATTAAGTTTGGTTATGATAAGTATATTTATAAGTATTTAAAATATTTAGAAAACACACACACAGACACACACTTAAACCAAATTTAGCAGCAACCAGCAAAAGATTTTTGTTTTGCCTTGCTCTTCAAATATCATTTTCATTAGAAAAATAATTAAAGAAGATAAAGTTTTCAAATATTAAGTGTTTTTAAAAGAACATGAAAACCTAGTCACATCTTATATATTTCTTATATACTGTACTAAATGTTTGCGACATTGCTCGCTATTAGGTTTTGGTTTGTGTTGGCATGGATAAATACGGTGATAATATACGTATTGAACTTAAGAAAAGCCTGAAGGCCAAAGCACTGACAGGTAAAAGCTGAAAGTATGTGATGACTGAGCATGCCAGAAATGTATTCCTATCGCCTTCACACAGATGTTTAAAAGGCTCTCAGCCCATTTCTCAGTGGACAGTACAGTCACACTTGGAGAGACAAAACAAGAATGAACAATGCAGATATAATTTCTGACTATTTTGTGTATCCATTTATGCATTATGTCAGTGCTCTGCATGATATAGTTGTCCTTTTTCATTCCTTGTTTCATAACTCATTGTGACTGTGATTTTGTGTGGCCCAGTGCTGGCAAGAATATATAGCCATTTTTGTTTTATGACGCCCTGAGTTAACTTTGAGTCCCGTCTCTGTTTTTTCATGTCTTAATTTTATGTGCATCTTTTATCTTTATTATCATTATTATCATTGTTGTTGTTTTTCTCTCATTCTGAGACGGTAATTGTACAGACCCATTAGAGCCAATGTGGTCTTAAATCTGTGATGTCGTATTTTTTGATAGCACTTGAACTCAACAAAACACGTGAAACACGCTTCTGGCCGCGCCTCTTTATAGTAGGGCGGGGAGACGCTGTTTGGTTTCTGTTGATGTCAAAAAGTTACACAAGCAGTGGATGGGTTTTACAAAAGGGCGGTTTCACAACTGTCAACGAGGCTTCACACCTGCACCCACCATTCAGGCCTGCTGGTTCTACCTGTGACCAAAGCGCTTTTCTAAAGGGGATTATTACAGAAATATCAATCAGCCTTCAGTCAGTGTCAGTGGAAAATCGTCTGCCTGGTTCGTTTTAGTTTTCTGTATGTCTGTAGACGGTCATCGTGAAACCCGTGCACTTCTCACGCCTTGTTGAGTTCGTGTGATTGGGAATGACTGGGAAAACACCGGAATGTTAACGTGATTGTCTCGTCCTTCGCAAACAAGTAGTCCGCTGTCGCCTGTTCGTCTGGACCATCATATAGCAGTTTGCTCCGCCGCTTTTCCACTGCTCACATTGTGGACCACCGTGGCCTGTGAAAGCTTCGCAGTCTAGACAAACAATTTAGTAATGGAGCTAAGTTCAGTACTTGTAACTACCGGGGGCTCTTTCGGATTTTTCAGGCTAGTGAATACCGGGGTGAGTAAACTCCCCATGCCTGAATCTGCCTGCAGGAATGCATGGAAATGGAGAAATATCTCCACATCGTTCGTGCACAGTCTCATCACAGCAATATGGGCAGTGCTTTGGTAAGTTACATTCGTGTTTTTAATTATTTTGGGATATTCTTGAAAAAGTTTTTGAAATGAAAAGCAGCATGCTTTTGCCCCGCTTGTAATTAATGAATTTATTTTAAGTGCGCTTTGTTGTCCCTTTGTGTTCTCTCTTTTCAGCTTTTTCGTTCAACCACAGATGGCAGAGGACCTGATAGAAACTCACTCCGCGTTTTCTCATGCTTTGGTGTCCTTTTCAATCGGTGAGTCGCACTTCTGTGTTCACTGTTCAGTATGTTTGGCATGTAACTGTTGGTTTAATCCTGCTCCCATCCTTTCATATAGTCGGCAAGAAACAGGTCTCCCTCACGATCGATGCCTGAGTAGTTTTCATATTGAATACACTAAAAGCCATGTCTTCAGTCTAAAACCTAGTGGGTTGCTTTGATTACAATGGCTGTGTCACTACAGCAACGCAACACAACAGGGTTGTAATGAATTCTCATGGGAAAAAATCACAAACTGGGATTTTTTGACATTGCTGCCACACATGGCGGAACTCACTGTAGTTGTAGAGAACAGGACACAAGTGACAGCACCTCAGTCTGAGACGGTGATTATGATACCTGGACTGCAATGATTATTTCAATGAATTTGTTATTTTAAAAAAATTGCGTAGACACTATGAGAGAAATTTTTTTTTGCCAGTGGTTTGACATTGCAAAGTGAGTAACTGCATGGCCCGATATAGTACAGTAGCCTATATATGCCACTTATTCTATATCCACACATATCAATAGATGCATGCATTTAAATTTTATGTAAATGATATCAGGGTTGGAGAATTGAAGACATTTGGTCAAATTCTGAGCTTTTACTGGTCTGTGCTGTGATCTCAAACAATTTTTCAACAGTTTCTGCCATCTAGTTTCACACGCACCAATGTTAATAACTAGATGAAATGTCCTTATTTTTTACTGGGACAGTAGACCAATCAGAGCAGACTGGGCCTTTTAAAGCAACAGGAGCTAAAACAGAGTATTTCAGATGGCAAACCAAAGGGTACTGTAGTAATGTATTTCATCAGACAATGTATTCCATTTGTTTTTTTTTTCCTAACACTACTGTCTACAAACCCACCTCCTAAATAAAACAAAAATGTATATGTGTTATAAGAGCTCTTTAAAATAAAAAGTCACCCTCATAGAGAGCAAAGTTTGTTGCACAAGGAAGTGATCAAGATCTACATAGAAAATGATACAAGCTCTGCTTTAGATCTCATTCTTGCCATCTTCTTATAAAATCTTTTTATAATTCAGCCTGGTTTTGCTGACAGAAAAACAGACCAACAAATAGCCCTGGTGCTTCAGCCATAAACTAAACAGACATAGTTGCTGAGTTGAAAAAAGCGTACCGTCTATAGAAATGCAGTTATGTTTCAGTGAAGTTCACATCTAGCTTTGATTGTGTTCTTACCTACACTGCATAGTGCCAGCTACAAGGAATATTACCATTTACTCTGTAAACCAAATTATAGATTTGGTTATATAAATTAGATTTATTCTAACTCTATTATGATTCCTTAAACCTAGGAGCGCATGCTACCCCACATTCTTAAAATAGCAACTTGCCCTGTTTTTCTCTTTCTCTTTAAAACCTCAATTATTCTGGAGCAGCTAGTGGCACATGAGCTTCCTTAAATCTGCAAATTTGGGGATTTGCATGGGGCAACAAGGGCTCCCAGAGGATTCCCGAGATGTTTGACATTCTTTCAGGAAGTCCGGCCCTGGAAGCTGGCAAACCGAGGAGCAGTGTTGGTATGTGAAGATCAATGAGGGGCATTATAATCAGTCCCAGGCACCACGCGTAACCTCATCCACTCATGTGACATCACCAAAACGGCAACTGCGCAAAAAGTCAGTTGATTTATGCAAGCCCTCCATATCAGATGCCAGCAGTAACAGTACAGGGAGTCCGCCACCCACCCATATGCACACACACAAGTGTTGCTGTCAAACCCTTCCACCAGAAATATGAAATGAAATGAAAATGAATGAAATGAAATGAAATGAAAATGAATGAAATGAAATGAATGAAATGAAATGAAAAATACTTTATTCATCCCCGAAGGGAAATTCAGTATTGTAAAAGCTCACTTTTTTTTTTTTTTTTTTTTTTTTTAATAAATAAACAAAAAGTCAGTTAGTCTTGTTCTTGTATGTTGTATGTTCTTATAAATATGGTGTGATTCTGAGACCTCAATGAATTTTGAGAAGAATTCCTGCATTTTTTCTGACTCCGTTTCCATTATGCTAACCTCACACTGACATGCCATAAACCTTTCTCCACTTGTTGCATGAAAATGTCGCCCATTAGTGAGAAAAATGTCTCGCAACTTGATGTTTTGTGTGAAAACTGTCTTAAAAGCTCACATTTCTGTGGTACTACCAGTTCAAAAAGGCGCGCCTGCTCTGTTTGATCCATCTCATTGAGTAGTTTGTTACCACTATTGTAAAAAAATAAATAAATAAAAGATACTGATGGGAAAGGGGATAACACTTATACAAAAAAGTACCTATAATGCCATTGACGATAATCTTCTACAGACCCGGGTAACATGAAGGCATAGTAACACAGTCGATATCAGTCCAAGCCAGCTGTCTTAATCAAGTTTTACAGTCATCCAAGCAGTCATTAAAGTCGTGTATCAGCCCGAAAACATGTGGTTTGTCTAACTGGTTTAAAAGAGGAATGCACGCTCATGTAAACATATCACTCTGTGTAGAAGATCTTGAACTAAAAAAACAAATGTGCTTCATATAGCTTTTTTTTTCCTTTTCAAGCTCTGGTTGGTAGCAGTTGAAAGTCAAGCCATGTCTGCTTTCTCAGTGTAGCCATTAGCAGTACAGAGCTGGGCTTTACTTGGGCATCATTCCCATCTTGCAGAAACAAAAGTGCCCATCTTGGGAAAGCAAGATACTTTTTTGTTTCTTTTTCTCAGGCATACTTTGGCACGCCCATTTAAAAAAAATACGTATGTGTCAGACACTACCGAATGAATCATTATAAAAACAAATGAACGAGGTAAGACATTTGAGGTAATTGTTGTCCTTACATGATGAGGTCACATCCTTAGGTTGACTGATGATGGCAAAACCAGGCAGTATTTATTGTATCGTACCTTCTAAACACTTGTATGTCACCATACACTACATACTATGAATTATGTTGAGCAGATCATACAAATACTCCAAACGACATGCCAGATTTTATGTTCTGTGGCATATTTGTTTTTCATGAGATGAAGCCAAACATGTCATCGCATCAACAGAAGGGCCCGAGTGTCACATTTCCATCATAATGGGGTTATTCCGACCTCGGCAAAGCCCCCAAGCTCCCTCGTACCTCGCCGTCCTCAACCTTGCATTATTTTTCCAGTACTCTCAAAAGCTGTCGCCATGGATACAGCTGGTGGCGGGAAGGGGGGTGGGGGAGGCAGATATGAATAGCCCCACTCCAAGGAGCATCCTGGTTGCCATCGCTGTTGTCATGGAAGCAGGGCCCCCTTTGACACACTTGATTAGTTCAAGGCTGTGCTTGTCAAAGAAATTTGTTGTGTTTTGGTTAATTAATGTATTGCTGAACCAAAAGATGATGATAGCTCTGACCAAATGCTGCGTTTCCCCACAGGTTACTTCATCTATGACTTCTTTGACATGGTAAGCAACCAGAAGCTGAGTCAGTCCTGGGAGCTTCTCTTTCATCACATCGTGGTAGGTGTTTTAAACACTGTTGACACAAGAAAATAAGCTTTGGTCTAAGATTTTAGAGTTTAGCCAATGATGTTTCAAATTCACTTTTGCAGACAGGAGTTTTATTTGTGTGTAAAAGCTTGTGCCTTCACCAGTCACCCTCAAGTTTTTAATATACAGTAGTTACCTGACATGGAAACAATGCACTGACACACCTGTAAGAGGCACAGATGTGAGAAAGGCAAAATACCTGTATTTCTTGTCTAGTAACAAAGAGCAAGTGAAGCAGGAACAAAAAGACAATCATTTAACTCTGACAGGCCCCCCTCCCTTCAGGCATTCAACCCTCTATCGCTTCTTTAGGACGTTGAACTTCACCTGACTGTTCAGTTCTCGGTATTGCTCAACCACGATCAGATTCCAACGAAAGCCAGGCATTTTCTTGACATGATGACTCTCAGCATGCTGTCTTGTTAAGACATATTTTCCTGTTGGAAGAGCTGATCAGATAGATTGACCCTTCTTTCAAGCGATACAGGAATAACAACTGGGGAAGAACCTGTGGTGGAAATATATAGATGTACATTTTTTTTTTCTTTTCTTTGGCTTCATGACCTACATCCAAGACGATGTCTTGTATTGTCCTCTGTTGCTAAGATTAATTTTCTTTTTTAAAATGTTTCATTGTTGCATATTTTTCTCCTCACAGAAATTGCTTAATTAAGGGGTTGCTGTAGATCTATATAACAACCATGATTTCATGTCTGTATGTAGATGTAAATGAAGGCAAATTTTACACACACATGTACACATACAGTATACAGTTCAAATCAAAAGGTTGGACACACACTTTCCCTCTGAATCTAATGGAAAAACCTGATCACACTTTTGACCAGTAGTGTTTGTGTGTGTATACTTTCGCCTCAAAATTATTCATACCCTCAAACTGAAGAGGGAAAAAAAAATCAGCTGTCAGTGAAATAAGATGAAATTGACAAAAGTGATAATAAATAAAAAAAATTCTATGAAAATAATGACATTGGTTTTGAATTGTGGTTTGAAAGAAACATTTAAAACAGTTTATGCTTGTTTAAAACAAGTAAACAAGCATAAAGGGGCTCTGAAGCTAAAGTTTTGTTGAGCAACACTTTGAGGCAATCACTGCAATCAGGTGTTTTCGCTAATGTTCAAAAAGACGTCTACACCTGTTGACAGGTATTTTGGTCCACTGTTCATGGGAAAGGTGCTCTTATGTGTCTGGGACAGTTTTGTTTGTTGGTTTCCAAACGTACAGTTGAGCACATCAGCTAACACTAGCGTGCTAACGCCAGCTGTAGTGTCTCACTGGCTACAAACAAACGTTCTACCTTGTTTAATTATAAAGTTCGGAGACTTTTATAAGCGGTCTCCTTTGTTGGCAGTCCCCAGTTGTTCCACTGGAAACGGGAGGGTACAGACCCGATTTTCAGATGCTTGTATGTTTTCAGATGCACAAAGTTAGGCACGTCAGCAAACGCTAGCCTGCTAACGCTAGCCTGCCAACGCCAGCTATAATGTAGCTGCATCATTGACGTGCCGGCTTCAAATAAACATGCTACCTTGTTTTATTATAAAGTTCGGCCCTTCACCCTGGTGAATCGCTTTAATCCACTGTTTCCTTAGCATGGCTTCAGTTGGGAATCCATGAAAATTTAAGTAGGGTTGGTGTTGTTTATTCGATTTACAAAGTGGAACAGAGCAGTGACATTGGATTCAGCTGTTGTTGAACTGGGCCGGAAGAGGAAATGCTTAAATATGACAGGTTCTGGAAACAGGAACACGAAGCGTGATATTCCCCTATATAGCTAACTTAGCATTATGGCAAACAACAACAGCACAGAGCATCGGCTCAAAGAGATTAGCACGACTGAGCAGAAAAATAATTGTAGTGATCTTAAAGTCCCGTTTTGTTCAAATAAACATAACCTCCATCCAGGTATTAGCCGACACAGTGAAAAGGGTCAATATCGCAGCTGTATGGCTGCAGGACCGTCCCATCCCTGTCGTATCGGAGCATCCCGGTGTCTTCATGCTCTGTTAGCCTGTACCGACACCCCGGCCCAGTGAAAGGTTGCTGGCTGAACTTTGACTGACATCGGCTTTCAGAGGAATATGTTCTTGTTCTTCATGCAACAGATCATGACCGACTTTTACGCCCTTGAAATTATTTTATTTTTATTTTCAGTAAAATCAGACAGCGTTTTTCACCGTGGTCTGTTACATCAGCCGCTGAGGCGCCCAGATATCAGCTGATCGCGTCACTCTCACTTGATTCCTGCTGCGGCTCACGGTGACTTATTTGTGGAGAGATATGATTCCCTCTGTACATCTGATCTGTAAGAGTGCAGAATGATTATGAGTCAAGCTGAGTATGTGCTGATTAAGGGTGGTTCTGCAGGGTGGAGCTTTCCTGGATGGATTTTCATAAGAAAGACTGAGTTAATACAACCACCAGAATACGTTCAGCAAATGGTAGATTTAGGAGACTACCAACAGTTTTCAGGGAAATAGGACTGTTAATGTCATCTTCACACTCTGTTATGAGAACTGGGTGAACCAGACATGTTTTCTTGGAGCTTTTCAATCAGGTTTTTTGATCCTTTCAGTGTAATGTTTTCCATTGAACATTATTGAGAACACGCTTCACCGGATGTGCTAAGCCAGTGCGGAAATGCTACTGTTGAAAAAGTGGGCGGGGCTGAATAAGGTGAATACAATTCAAGAAAAGCTGACCTTGACAGCAACTACGACAAATGCGCATCAAGGACAGAAAGATAGGCAAAGGTACAGCGACACTTTTGAGAGAAGAAGCTTCAAATATTAAATGATTAATCGATTTTTAAATTAGTTTTCAATTAATTTGATAGTCGACAAATGTGACTAATTGATAAATTGTGATAGCATAGCCCTATTCTGTAGTAGGCTACTTTGAAAAATGGGTCACTTAGAATGTGGCTTTACTGGATTTTGAGAGCTGGTGTCCTAGTTGCACATTTATAAAAGGGAAACTACTCAAACACAAGTAATGTTTTCATCATACCAACACATATATCTGCTGGGTGTCACATGCAAATGATTGCTGTCAAGATTTAGGAATGTCCCTCCAAGCAAAGACAACCTAGAAGTCAGAGCTTTTGAGATTTCCTTTGCTGGTTTCACCCATACAGTACAGTAGTTATTGGGTCATATAAGCCAGAAATATTCTGTTGGTATTGAATTTCTGTTAAAAAAAAATGTTTTTCCTTTCTCTATATGTATTTTTCCCTTAACCATTTTAGGCAGGAGGACTTGGTTTTGTTTTGCTTTTTTTTTTTTTTTTTTTTTTTGCTTAACCATGAAAAATGTCAGCTTAATTTTGAATTTAGATTTTTTTCAAAATCCAAATGATTGTTTTAAGAAATTTTATGCAGCTACTTAATGGTTGCCCCAGCTATTCCTTTTTTATTTAATGGCAAAGGCCAAATAGAGTTGAGAAGATGGCTTTCTTCCTTTTTCCTTAGTCTTTTTTTTTTTTCTTCTTCACTTCCTGTATGTCCACTGAATGGGTGCTTTGGCCAGGCCAGCTGGCTTCAAATTGTCATTAGAGTGCGGGAGGATGGAGACATTTCTGTTTCACGTGGCACTCTGTGCTTCTCAGAGAACTAACTCTTTCTCTTTTCTTCCTTTGCCCCCCTATTGTACCATCATCAAGACTTTCATTCATGCTTTTCTGACTTCCACTGCTTGATTTTATTGTAAAGCTATCCTTTGTCCTTTGCTCAGCTGTATCTTTCCCTTTTTCTTTTATTTGCTTTTTTCCTTTTCATTTCATGTATTTGTAATAAATTAACTCCTTGTCTTCATTTCTGCCCCATCTTTCTTTCTAAAAATGTGAACAAAAACTCATCCTTGCCTGGACAGAGACACATACAATCTAAAAATGGAAAGGGTTAAAGTGCTGTAGCTGCAGGTGAGAACAGTATTTTCCACATCAGGCACATCCAGTAAATTTTGCAAAGTGAGACTGCACATAAAGTGTTGTGTGACTGAACAAACAACATGACTGGCATGAAAATTTGGTGGTCTGACTTGAATGAAAAAGTTTGAATGCTTCATCAACTGTGGGAAAGAGTTGAGTTTTGTAATATGTTGACTCTGCTGATAGTTTAAGCCATTCACCAGTAAGCGTCACTTATTGTACCATTTGAATGTTGTTTTGCTGCGAAAGCAGGAGGTGGTTTGTGTCGGGAAACAAGTGTCAGGATATATGTTGAGTAGAAATATTGATGCAGTTAACTGGAAGTAACCGTAGTACTTGAAGTTATCATGCAGAGGTTTAATATAATCAGCATGACAGTTTCAAGCTGAAGAGGGGACTCTGCTTGTAAATTAGATTTTTATGTCTCTGGTCAAACCCAACTTGTTATGTCAAGCCTCATTATGACTTTCTTGTTTATATTATTGACCCTTTTTGATTTTAACTGTTGTAATCCGCATGTAATTGCTGCTTCTTTTGGTTCTTGTCTGTATGTTATACAAGCAAATGGTGAACCATGGTGCCCGTCAAAGAGCAGATTTACTGATCTCTGATGTTGCTGTGCAGGAGAAATGGCAGTCAAACATTCCATGGAAAGTGCCCCCCCCTCCCACTTCTTATTGGGTGAAGTTGAGATTTCAGCTTCTTTTTGCTGTCTGAGGGGAAAACGCGGGCCATGCCAGAGGCAAACCTGACAAGATCCTGTCTGCTACAACCTCCAACTTCCTTTAAAAAACAGGAACACTGGAAAATTCTGCTAGAAATAGTGTTTAGATTGTGGGTGCAGAAAAAATAAATTATTACCACTAGTCTGGATGAGTTGAAAATTATAAAAAGGGCTTATTAGGGGGGGGGGGGGGGGGGGGGGGGGAGGAATCATGTAATAAATAAGTCCATATCAGATGCAACCAGAGAGCCTGTACAGAAAACTAAAAGAGCCAAATCGGACAAAGTTCTGAAGAGACTGATACGCACCCGAGCAGAGATTGTTTTAACAAAAAATTAATCAGATTAACTGACTCCAGGGAAGGGTGTTTACAGTGTCCACGTCCTTGGGTGAGACAAGATATGTCCATCCATGTCTTCCATCCTTGAGATCAGGCTGCACAGCCAGTCATGCTGTCGCCTACATGCACCCTTTGACGTGTGAAGACCAGATTCTGAGAGTCCACTGACATGTTACAAGATTTACCTCTATGCTAATCTAATGTTAAAGAAAAGTTTGCTTCTTTATTGATTCATTGATGTTAGTTATTCATGTTTAGAAATGTTAATAAAATAAGAATTATTCTAAGAAGAAGCAGCATATCAGAGTAAGATGTATGGTTGCTGGAATAGCTTGGACTTGCTGAGGAAAAACTAATGAAGAACCAAGTATAGTTTGCCATTTTGGTAAAAAGAAAAATAAAATCCCCTTGAGTGTGTTTTAGCCTCATTTGCTCGTGACTCTTGGAAATACTGAGCCTCTAATTAAAAATGTGAGAAGAGGGATACCAAGCAAAAGCCGAGATGCAGGTAATTTTTTCCAAGAAGGAAGGCACAAGTAACAATAGCTTTATCCAATGTTCCCTTTTTGAAAGTTTAATAAGTATTACACACCAGAAATCGCCTTTCCCCTACTGTTTTCTCTTGGCTCACTCACAGTGAGGGGGTTTCAGATTTTGCAGCATGTTTGCTACTTTCCTCCATTAATGTCTCTCACCCCTCTCTCATTAGGCAGAATTTAGTTATCTTTGCACACATGGACCAAAGCCGCTTGTCTACAGCAAGTCTGGCCATCATTGGTTAATTGGCTCTTTGGTACTGACTCCTTTCTGACTTATTTACTCGGTCTATAGCAATGTACACGTGAGCTCTAAAGGAATGATGCTTTTAGCCAGACAACATTTTATCTTTTATACTTGCATTAGATTTATGTTAAGCTGGCATGCCTATTAAAATGTTTGGATTTTAAAATGGAAAAGGGAAGTAATTCATTTTTTAGCTTCCATCTACAATTCCTATTATTGCATATAGATCAACCTAAGTGGTAAATCACAAATATAGTGACTAGATACTAGATATGATCATTTTTACTCAGTTTTGTTCAAGTTTTCTTTTCTTTTTTAACTTACTTCTGCTAGTACATGGTACACAGTATACTGTGTAGGAACATTTAAGAAGAGTGCAGTTCAAGATATCTAGTCCTCACACATGCAACACCACGTTTGTGTGTGTGTGGCCTTGAAACCTTTTCACATTTAAACTCAGTCCTGTTTTCATCTTCTTAGTTCATCATGTACCAATTTCAGACATGAATGGAACTTGTCTCAATTTACCAAGAATGAAAATAGATATTTGTGGGAGGAGCATAAAGAAGTATCACGTAGCCATCAGGGAATGTCACATTTTAAGCACCAACATGCTATACGTGGTTATCACTGGTGCATGTGCCACTTGATACTGTACATGTTGCAGATCGTCTACATCTTTCACTTATTCCGAACCTTATGACCCCTCATCCTCATGTTTGTCATTTCATTTGTATATCATTAATTTCTCTGCTATAGTAAATCCATCCACTTTGTGCTGGAAGTCTAAAGTGACATTGAATTAGATGTATATTCAAGTGTTATCTTCATTTTAAATCTAATATCTTTCACGTACAGTGCTTTATGCAGTGTTTGATCTGACATTAATGAAAACATTAACTGGAATGTTCTTAAGATTGTTGTCTTTTCATACTTAAGAATATGGCAGCTGCCCATGTACGTTTTCTTTTTGCAAGCCCGAGTGCAGATATGTTTCCAGCTTTCCACAATCTGTTGGATCTGTTGTGCCTCCTCCTTGACCCACATTCAGTGAAAGTTTCTTCTCCTTCGTCGTTTGCTTCTCCACATCTCTTGAGTCAACACAATGTTTGCACACCATGAGGTGCTGGAAACTTCTTTTTGTTTTTTGCTGAAATATGAGTAGAACAAACAGCCAAGTGCGCTGAGAAGGTTGGAGCAACACAGAGGCAACAATACCATTTCATGCCACATACTGATGATAATGAAAGCCAATGAGGAAGATGTGTTGCAAAATGGGATTGAATATGTGCGGAGGATTATTTTGGATGGACATGTTTGTGTGGGTCGGTCCCTTTTTTTGGGGGGGGGGAACCCATGGGTTCCCCTGTTTTGTGTGTATCCAGACAGCAGGACAGACATGTGGTCTCCACATGAACCTCAGGCTTCCATGAGTGACACACACACACACACACACACATAAAACCTCTGACTTCCTGAGAGGGAATCTGAAAATGTGCACTTCCCCCTCAGAGCATTTCTGTTCAACAGCCCCACTCCATATATCACACACACATTGCCTTGTTCTCCTCCCCCCTATCCTGGTGTGACTTCCAGAGATCTCCTCCATTCCCACTCGTCCACCTACCCGTCCAGCTTGTTCTGCCCCCACACATAAACACAAGCCAATGAAAGCCTCTGTGTGTTGGGAGTGCTATATCTTTTTTACCCCCTCCTGGTATGTCTTACATTGAGGAATTTCCTTGTCCATTGTTTTTGGGTCAGAGGCAGTTCACTCTTATCTGGCAGCAAATAGTAAAATCCACCAATTGGTAGATGTGGCTTATATTGCTGGGAGGCAGTTGTAGAAATCTTAAAAATTACTCTGTGTTTGAGAATTATTTGCGTCACTCAAATTTGTTTGCTTAAAGGTGTCATAACCTAGTGTTTTACATACACAATCCTTCTTAAATTATCTTCAAAGGAATTTTTAATTATAGTTGGGTGGGAGGAAAATTTAATGAGCTCATTTTGACCTCTTTTTATCCCCAACTTTTGTTTGTCATGAGAATACGCACGAGAATTAGACCTGTCTGTAAGTGTGTTCACGAGGCAAACGTCAAAGTCAAAACAAAGTTTTATCAGGACAGAGCAAGTGAATGAAATGATGTCCCAACAGAGAAAAACGTGATAAAATGTAACGGTGCGGCTGGTAGAGAGGATCCGCGGAGTAAAACGGCTGGACTCTGAATATAAGGAGCGGACGTCTGACTTGAAGTTAAACAAACAGTGTTAGCTTTTGTAGCTACATTAGCAGCTTGTCCGTTCGTCTACCACCGTTTACTGGTCTCTTACACAAAAGATAATAAGTTACACAAGCAGCAACACTTACCAACTGCACATCCTCACCGAATAAATATAATCCACTGGTCTCTGGTAGTGCTGTCCCTCTTGTTAAAACTCTGAAAACTGTTGAATTTCTGCCAAGGCAGCTCAGCACAGCAATTTTTTTCCCCCTTCTCCTTGTTGTTGTCGTCGTCCTCTCTGACAAAGCTGGTCATAACTACTCCGCAGCAGGTAATCAGCTTATTTCAGGTGGTGCTAAAGAGGCTAGCTTAGCAGCTAGCAGCCTCTCTAGTTCACGTCATTTGGAGAAAAAAATCCAAACCGCGTACTGTGGAGAGCGCGCTCTTGTGGCCGATTCTGGTGAGAAGAGGGAACCCGCACTCAAAGATGAAGCCACTTTCATTCTCCGGAGTTTCTGGGACATTTTAACTGAGGTCCTGTTCCAGTACACGTTTTAACGTGAAAAAGTGGGATTTCCGGGTGATGACTCCTTTAATGTTGTGCCTCGGAGGAAAGGATGTTTTTGTTTATGGGTGTGCAGCTGTGTGTGCAAACGGCACTAATCCAAGAAATATTTAACATCCACAGTGACAGTCAGAAAAATGTACTGTTAGCATTGTTTGGGAATTTCAAATTTGAAAAATGAAACAGTTATTGATTTCACATTGTGCAAGGTATCAGTGTCTTCAGCTTGCACTCGGTGGAAAAAAGCTGTTATTACACACCAATGCAAAAGAAGGTGGAAAAGCAGATTGCTCCATAAGAAGAGGAAGACGTAGTGGAAGAAAAAAAAAGGAGGTGGGGTTTGTTCTGGTTGGCATAGCAACCAGGAATGCTGTTTGTGAAAGTATTCAACCATTAGTGGGCTTAGGAAATGGAGGGAGCTGACACTCTGTAAACAGCAAGTCATCTATTGAAAGCAAGGTGGGAACCGTGCATTTGTCCTCCCTGAACGCCACACCTAATGATGTTGAACCAAAGCGTGAAAAACTTGGCTGAGATCCAACTGCTGTGGGAATACCAGAGTACTTGCATATGATTCCAAAAGTGGAGTGGGCGGATGTGCAGGCATGTAGAGCACAGCAGTAGGAACAACCTTTTAAATACTGTAGGTGGAGATGACAATTTCATTGTTGCTGTTTTTGATTTGTATAGCAACCTTTCTCCAGCAGTCATCAGATCTTTCTGTCTGTCTGTCTGTCTTTGTCTCTTTCTGTATTTCTTTCTTTCCCCCAGCTAAATATTAAAAACCTTTTTGTACCACAGAAGCGAGATCTGTGCACTTTGAAACATTTGTTTGTGAATCTGTACAACGGCACAACTGTAAATGGGACCAGTTGTGGTTTTCAGGACTGAATGCATAGTGCTGGAGCTGAACTAAATGTTTTCCGGTTTTTCTAGTCTAAATGCCAAGTTAAACTAAGTTACTGCTGGCTACAGATTGTTTACTGCACAATTGTGAGATTGGTGTTGGTTAAAAAAAAAACTGCTCCTTTTAAAAATGCGCATTTCTTTTAAAAGCAATGTCTATCTATTCTACCTTTTCTGTGCCATCAGATATAAACATCTGACAAGTGCAAAATAAGCTCCCAATGCCAGGAGTCCCATTTGATCTCTAGAGCTTTTAGGTGCATCCTTGTCTTAAAAAGTGCTGAGAAGCATTTGAAAAGGCATTGTTGAGTTTTATCTTTCCATTCCCTCTCTGAGAAGTGGTGTAATGGCTGGCACATACAGCATGCTGGGGGCAAAGCAAGCCATTGCTTGTCCTCTCACACCCAGTGACCACAATCCACTTAAACTTCCCAATCAGTCATAAAGAAACCCCACCTACATGTTGCACATGAATGAGAGAATATATACACGTTCCTTTCATCTGAGTAACTCATGCTTGGTTACAAATGGAAAGCCACACATTCCTTATTGGCCATATTCACTGTAATGGTGGTCTTTGTGGACATCCATTGAGTTTCTGATCAGATGTCTGTGACATGGAGGCATAGAAGTAGTTTACTATTCAGCTGTCAGCTGAGCAGAGTTAACACAGGTCGCATGACAGTATTTGAGACCACCATCCCTTGAGTTGAGATAAGCCACTGTCTCTTTTCAAACTTTGGACTTCCTCCGTGTGTCTCGCATGTGTAATAATTTCTGACTTGTATCTCCTTTCTGCACATCCTTCCCTCCATTTTCTTTCATAGACTTTGAGCCTTTGCAAACCCCTCCTACCTGCGCATCACCCCACTGTTGATCTGCCTATCACCATATGGCTGCCATCTCTCTACTAACTCCTTGTTGTTTCCCTTCCATCAACTTCACTGGGCTATTTCCTGCCTCTTTATGACCCGCACTAAGGAAGTGCTGCCTGGCTTGTAAGTGTAACAGTGTTATGTTCTTAGGGTGCTTTAAAGGAACAGAAATAACGCACATGTAATGTGGAGACATTAGTGCACTTAAAAAAAATCAATGAAACGGGAAGCACATTCATCCACATTGTGTGCTAATTAAAATGTAAAAATAAATGGACTTTCCAAACACAGTTTCACTCTCACCTGTTTTGATTAAGGTGCATTTAGCATGAAGACTGATGCTAGATATTTAATTCTCTGTGCCTTTCCCCCCCATAAGAGCAACAACACCAAAGATGCAAGTAACTTTTTTTTTGTGATGAGAGGGATAGTTGTCTACTGAACCTCCCTCCCCCTCCCCCTTTCCCGCCAGGTCTTTTAACTCTCCACCCACCTGTTTAGAGTACATCTGCCAGCACCCTGACACCTTTGACCTTTGCAGCTATGAGACTCTGAAGAGGTAGCATGCTTTTTTTTTTTTTTTTTTTTTTATGACTTGCATTTTATTTTCATTTTGTCTTTTTCATATCAGTTACCAAATACAAACAAAATGTCAATAGCGAATATATTCACCCACCCGTAACAAGGAGGGATCCTCATCCTTACAGTGGCTACATATATCTCATGACAACTCACAAACATAATCATAGAGAAATCCTTAATGTTATAATAAAAAGTATAAATCCTGAAGAAAATGGTATTAGAGAAAACTTAAAAAACAAAAAAACCCCAAAAAAACAAATAGACAATTAGAAAATAAGTAACCACACGTCATATCGTCACCTCTCCATCTTATAACAATTCCTGAAGAACAACTTATTTTCACTTTGATGCAGATATGTGTTCAAGGTACATGCCCCACTTCAGAGAGTATTTCTCAGTTTTATTGAGGTAGCATGCTTTTTAAAAATGGGCCATTTCATATGAGTGCGTGTTCCAAAATATTTATGGGGCCTAAACTGTGAAGATGACCTCCTTCACCTTTCTGCACCTTCCTCTTTTGTTTTTCTCCACATTGGATCATTATTATTCAACGCTTGCTTCTTCCAGTCGAACAAAAGGCCTGTGTTGGTACCAAACCTGAAACTCCCCTGTCGATGAGCCAACTATCTTCTGGAGATAATCAAACTGGTTTTACATCTTGGGTAATTTTTAAATCCTGTTTTGTTTTTGTTTTTTTTATAGGCAAGGCTCTTTTTTTGTAACATAAGTGATAACGAAAATAGTTGCATCTGTTATGAATGAAGGGTAAAATGATGAAGGGTCAGCTGGACATGTGCAACCACAAGCTACTGACCCTCACTTTATAACGACAGGCTGGTTCAGACTGTCTCCACCCATGTATGAATACTTCTGCTCTGTTGTATATTGTTCACATACATGGAACAGGCAAACCTATGTTTTCAAGATTCCCAATAGCTAAACCTAACCTGTGACGTGCACACATGTAAATTATATGTGCATACCACATACAGGAACATTTCTTATGTAATTTAAAAACAAAGATTCACTTGTTTGCTTCTGGCTAGAACCTCAGTATAGTAATCAACCATTTTACCTCTCAGGTGTTGCATTTCTCTGCCTGTGCCTGAATCTCTTGCCAGTTTGCTCCTTTGAGAACTCAATTCTATGTTGGTTTAAGAGCAGCTGTTAACCAATACCTGCCATCTTTCTTACGTGAACTTTACTCCACATGTTGATCAATCGCTGAGCAGTGTTTTTGCTTCCTATGATGCTGGAAATTAGTTTAAAAAATTGAGCTTTTGATGCTTTTTGGGTTTTTTTTTATGTACCTGTAAATTTCCCAAAATCCCCAAGAAGTGAGGGACTCTCACATGGGTTTAGAGTACACCTAATTGAGCCCAGGGGAAGGAAGATTCAAAAACACACCACTTTGTTTTTCAGCCTTTTGTCTCGGTTTGATACAAGTGGGTTTAATGACACCAAATCTGTTGAGTTAGTTTGCTATTCCTATGCAAAAAATTTAGATTGAAAATACTAAGTTCTGTAAAAAATCCCTTTCTAATTAACTTTACTACTGTATTTACCAAAATCTTCTTCAAAATCTGACTGCCTCATTTTTAGCACCTTTCTTTATTTGACTGTTTTCAAGAGGTAATGGTAGTTCTGTTTTTCTCGCTTTAACATAATCACTGCATAATGTTAAGGCTAAAGAATACTGACACCATCAGCATTTGAATTAGTTTCCCATGAGCCTCATTTTCGCAATGTAATTACCAGCCACAGGGTATGAAATGTCCTGGGGAAATGAGAGCTTTATTTTACAACAGAGGTGAGGCTACAGATGTATAGTCATATTCACGTTTGCTTTTATTTTGTATTGACATAAAATAGCAGGATATGAACCCAGCTTAAAGAGCACTAAGTGAATGATTAAACTTCTTCATTTTCTTTCTCCCCCTTTTATCAGAGCCAGCCTCTGCTGTTGTTTGCACAAAGCAATGCTCAAAGATGCGCTTATATTTGAATATAGATAAGAAACAATATATTTGTTTCTTCTTATTTCCAGGTGTACTGTGTTGCTGGATGTTTGCATGCTCTATTGAAAGGAAAAAGCTAGTTGATCCTTGCCAAATAGGCAACAAGACCTTTTTTTAACAGCAACAAATTGTTCTTTAATTTGCTGTAAGATTTCATCATGCATTGCTTCTGTAAAAGTAGTTACCTGGAATTATAATGCAAATTCACCTTAAGAATCTATAAAAAAATTTAAACAAGTAGATGACACCAGATTTACACCTTGATCACAAACTTTTTTTAAAAATGAAACACTGTTCTTTCAGTTTTGTCGCTCATATTTTGTGAGAAAGCACAAAAACATACTGTAAGATTTATAAATCAGTTATTACCCTGCCAAACCCAGAATAAACCTTCATTTGGCTTTTGACAGATTCTAGCTTTACATTGTGGATGTGACCACCACAGTTTCTGCTTGGACCATGCTGTCTCTGCGGCTGTGTGTGGAAGCCGTGCTTCAGCAGGGCTTTGTTGAGCAAATCCAGCAAATGCTGAATCAATTCCATCTCGATGGATCCAAGGGCTGACGGAGGGGGATTAGTGTGCATCCCTCTCAGCTCGTGGTGCCGACAGCAGTGTTGACAGTGAGAGTTGACCTCTCTTCTTTAAAGATGACCATCCATGCTGCTGGAGCTCATCGGTATTGACCGGCTGTTTGGCCTTATGGGGACATGACATGTGATGACTTAATATGGTCTTGATCTCTTTCCAGTCTTACAGCCAATTTATAGCTCATTTCTTTGTTTTAAGTTTTACCAGAAGCCTTGAAAAGATGATATACAACTCAGGCGGGCGTTGTTGTGACTTTGTGAGCTGCTATACTATCTGTGTTCATAAGCAACGGCTGGTTGTCATTGGTTGATAGAGCATGCATAATTCAAACACCAATAAAACGGTTAACAGCCATAAAACTTGACACGTGCAACATGTTACATTGTCTTTATGAAACATCAGGAAGAACTTGTATATTGACTGAATGCAGAAGGGGTTACATATGAATCCACTTCCTTTATAAGGTAGCTCAAAGTCTGTGTTATCAAATCATCTTATCGTAGGATTGTACAAGGGTTTGTTTTGACCTCTGCAGTCCCGTGTTCTGTCTTGTTTTATCTTCCCAGATCAGATTAGACTTAAAGTGAGCCTGGCTAAATACCACTGGTTTGTATGTCTGAAGCTATGAACTGAGGTCTTTGTAGGTGTGTAAGCAGGTATTTACTCTGGTTAAACAGAGTATATGGTTCTGTTTAAAATTCTGGTTCCTTAAGTTTTCTTTGGTTTTGAATCCGCATGGATGGATGTGTTTAATGACCCAACTTGCATCTTTCTCTCTCGCGTGTTGTTTTTACAGTAGGGATTTCTTAGTAAAAAGGAAAACATGAACTTTCTTCTAAAGATGGTTGTATGCACGGGTAGCTGTGATTGTGTAATTACTAGTATATGCTACTTTCATAGATATTTGCAGTTGCCAGTGAATTAGAAAATGTAATCCTGTGTGTTAAATGATAAGAATGTGAGTTGTTCATTACTGCTCTGATGTTTGGAGTTGTGACAAGGCAGTCTATTGTTTCAAATTGAGGATTTGAGAACTCGAAACAAAGCGTCCTGTCCCTACGCATGAATGAGGGTGGTTGTTGTCCTCCATTCTTAAATTTGGATTTCATAGTTTTCCCAGTCTAAGCCAAAGTCTTAATAAATGTTAAGTACAGAAGATACTGACTCTAGGTGTCGAACTCCAGTCATCAAGGATCGCTATTCTGCCGGTTTTTGTTGTTTTCCTGCTCCAGCACACCTGATTAAAATCAAACGGATTCAACAATTTCTTGTCACCTTCTTTGCAATGACCCATTAATTTCATTCAGGTGTTTTGGGGCAGGGAAAAAAATAAAACCTGCAGGACAGCGGCCTTCAAGGAGCGGAGTTTGACACCTTTGTGCTGGATGGAGAGATTTAGTTTGTTTTGTTTGTTTGTTTAAAAAAAAAAGAAAATAAGTTTATGCACCAAAGTAAAGTGCAAATTAAGTACATTTATGCTCCAGCTGGTTACCAGTCTACCCATCCCAAAAAGATTCATTGTTTGCTTTTCCCTCCTTCAATGACTTTGATAACAGGGTGTCATGGCACACCCTGTTTGAGTCAGCATCTGTCCTCCACAGACAAATGTCACAGTACGGCAACCAAACAGTGCTGCGGTGTCGTCTCACTTATTCGTGAGCGTGTGTGTGTCTCGCTTTCAGAGGGGGGGGGGGGGGCTTTTTTTGTCCTGTTGACATAACTGTCTTTGATCTGCAGGCTGTTTGTAGCTAAATACAATGCTTTCACTGACACCAGTGTTACTGCTGCCGTCAATTTGTCATTGTAAGCTGTCATCAGGTAGTTTTATCTGAACTTTAAAGGTACAGTATATAAAAAAATCAAATATCAATGGCAGAGAAATCTGATATGTAATTCAAAACTGTGTTTCTATTTATCTGTAATCACTGCACTACAATAGCTGTTATATGTTTATTTTCTTAGAATGAGTCATTTATATCTACTTGCTGGGTGGTCCACATACGGAGGCTGCCATATTTGTTCCACCATTTTTACTATGGTGTCCTTGATTGGACAAAACAATGTGTGTGAAGTAAGAACCCTCTGAACTTTAAAACTGCTGTACCAGTTTTGTTAATGGGAGTTAGAGACTGTTTGGAATAAGTAATGCCTTAAAAGACATAAAAAATAGTTACTCATAGTACAGTCATGGCTACACCTGAAACCACTGGATACACTCACAGATAAAAACATCTTTGTCTGGAAGAATTTTGGCCACTAATGGCCACCATACATTCACAACAGTGCTTGGAATATGAAGTCATTTGAAAGAAAACATTTCTTTCAAATGCCCGTCTTTACCACTAGATGTCATTAATTCTTGCATACCGTACCTTTAAGTACTTAAATGAGAGTAGGAGTCAGCCCTATCCTTCAGTTTAAAGAACTGATATTTAAAGTTCATGTTATAGCAATGACACCTTTGTTATGGCGCCCATATGCTTGAGATTAAATTGCTTGCTCTGGATGTTTTGAAATCTAATATAATTTCTGTCCCAGAGAAATATTTTTTTAGTTTTTCTTTTAAAGCTGGTCAATCGTCCCCTTTGCTGCACTGGAAACTAAGATTTGTTGGATTAATTCCATTTTAAACTATTTGGATGACATTTTTTATTTTTTCAGTGGTGATTTTTGTGCATTGCAACCCAATACCAACTACTCCAACACAGTTAAGTGTTATTTTCTATGAATGAAACGTGCATATTGAAGAAAACCTTTGAACCTTCATGTAACCTGGGCAGCAAGGGGGATAGTGTTGACTGCTGCTTCCAACTCTCCTCACATGTCTTATTGCCTAACTGATAACAGCATGCAGCATGAAACGTCACATGAAACACACATGCACAAACACAAGTTGCTTCTTCAGCTGACGGCAAAGGTCATTCCTTGACACCACTATTTATCCCATAACCCCAACTCACCCACCAGAGCCTTGAAATGTTTGTTTTGTTTGTCCTTTGTGTGCTTTTAAGGAGGAAAAAAAGTCCAATTTATCTGGTGCAAAGACTCAAAGCACAATGAATAGTTATGCTCTCCTGTGGCGAGCTGGCTGAACAGACTGTTTTGGAATAAACACATCTCTGTCATCTAGATTTTACTCCTGCAACACAGGCGCTGCAGCTGTGTGTAATGAGGGCTTTCTCCTCTGTTGCCACACTTCATATATAGTTGTCCTCAAAATTACTCGTACCCTCCAATTAAAGAAAGAAAAAATCAGCTGTCAGTGAAATAAGTTGAAATTGACCAAAGTGATGATAAATAAAAATGAAATGAAAATCATGATGATTTTGAATTGTGGTTCAAAAGAATTATTAAAAACAAACACACACAAGAATAAAACAAGTAAAGAAGCATAATGGGGCTCCGAAGTTAAAACTTTGTTGAGCAACACTTCAAGGCAATCAAAGCAATCATGTGTTTTGCTAATGTTCAAGACTTCTACACCTCTTGGCTGGTATATTGGTCCACTGTTCATGGGAAAGGTGCTGTAATGTGTCTAGAACAGATTTTTATTTTATTTTATTTTTCACATTCCAACCACAATTTAAAAAGCAATAATTTTGTTATAACAACTTAATTATAATTTTGTAAATTTTCAATTATTAGTTTCTTCAGTTTCTTGTTATTCAAATTACTATTGTGAATTTAGTCTTTTCTTCAATTGGAGGGTATGAATAACTTTGAGGACTGTATATTATCATTCTTTTCCACTTGCAGGCAGCAGAGGGTTGTGGAGTTGGATGCAGTCGCTTCTTTCAGATTAGTTTTGAAGGACTTTGCTGCCACCTTGTGGAGATGATCCTTCAGTTACATCACAGACTTTCATAAGCACTGCTCAGCAGAAAGTAGCGGTGGGGGTTGTGACCTTCCACAGGAATCCCTGTAGGAATGGCAATATGTAACTTACAAAGGTTCAGTCATCATTTTCTCTGCTAATAGGGTTACAGTATTCTTTCTTGAGACACTTCATGGCACTTTAATCACCTTGTTTTTTTTTCTTTTTATCGCAACCTTCACATTTTGTTTTTATAATGTCAAAACCGCACTAATGATCCTTCATCTTGTCTTCTCTCCTTCTCTGATTTCCCCTGTAGGTGATTACTTGTTTCGGCCTCTCAGTGCTTTCATGCCGATACGTTGGCTTTGCAGTGGTGGCCTTGTTGGTGGAGATCAACTCCGTCTTCCTCCACCTCAGGCAGATCCTGCGTATGGCCAACATGGCTGCAGGCACGCTTTACCGTGTCAACAGCATGATCAACCTGGGAACATACGTGGTGTTTCGCATCAACACGCTGGCCTGGATGACCCGCTGGCTGGTGCTCAACAGGGACAAGGTGCCTCTCCTGGCTTACACGCTGGGCAGCGTGGGAATGGCCATCATGACGGCCATGAATATCGTCCTCTTTTGCCGGTTGCTCAGGAGCGACTTTTTAAAGAGCAGCACCCGAGAGACCAAGAAGGAGAAGGAGAAAGAGATGTAGGACTCTTGTTACTCTACATTAACACCCTGTGGCTGAGATTTGGTACCGTACTTATAGCTGGGAGACAGAGGGATATCTCCATCTCTTACTCTGCACAGGTACATGCATTGTGTCATTGTAATAAGATGGCCTCACTCCAGTCATTGATCACACATCTCTCATGCTAATAGCAACATCTTCCCACCAGTTTTGACTGTTAGGACACATGTGTTTGTGTGCATCTTCACACAAACATGAGGCCTTTTAAAACGGCACCAAAAGCCTTATTTCCCCACTGGGTGTTTAAGCTAAATCTGTTCTGAAATGTAGCTAATAAGTGAGGATGCACTGCTTAGAATAAACCCCTACAATATAAGGATATACAGCCATTGGGAATAAACAAAAATGAAATATATTTCGCTACATCATAACAATATCCTTTTATCCATATACTGTATAAATTTAAACATATATATATATACATTATTATGTTTATGGGGTGTTTTTTTTTCTTTTCTTTATTCTTATCACTGAGTAAATCTCAGTGGCCTGCAAACCCTCCTATTGTTTAACATCCGCACTTGAATGTCCCCCCCCCTCCACCACCACCACCAAATCTCCTCAGCTAAGAACCACCTGCTACCTCAGAACTTGTAATGGTCCTTTGTCTCTTTCTGACGCCTGCTTTGCTGTCAGTAATTAGCAGCTTGTTAGACTTAAGTAAAGAAAATAAGGAATTACAAACAACATATAGTCTATATACTAATCAAATGTAATGCAGATAATTCTGCGTATGACTCTGAATGAATATTGAAAACTTTGAGAAATGCAGAACAGGTTTTACTTGGTGCATAAGAGCATGATCTTCTAAACGGTTTAATGCTTTGTATCGGATATAGGGGGGGGGGGGGGGGGGTGATCTAGGAATTCTGAATAAATAGTCATAGCAGGCTTCAAAGGTTTAGAAATATACATCATAACCATTTTAAATCAACTTGAGCCCCTCAGATCTGGCAGCAGCACCACCCTTCAGGCCTGTGTATTTGTATATCCTGATGGATTAAAACGACATCGAGGAGATTATGACTCGAATAAGTCAGTGGATCAATAAGTGGTATGCAGGAAGGTTTTCCTCCACAACCTCCCTTCGGCTATCACCATTAGCATCCCTGTCCATCAGCAGTGAGTGACAGATAAGATATGTCCGACAGCTCACGCTGGCTGCTGCTCATGTGAAAGCAGCTGAGTGCTGCATGAGAAACTGCCACTGATATATTAGTTTTTGTGAAGTGTTATGATGGCTTTCAGTCTGCAGTAGGAGTTTTCAGACGGGCAGGAGTTGCCATTCTTCATTTGAACAAATGGAGGACAGCAAACTCCTTAACATCACCTCAGTCACTTCCACATGGCCAAGACCACACAAGACTTTATATCGTCTAACCTCTTTATCTGTGCCATCTTTGCCTTTTAAGTGAAAGATGCCAAGAAACAAGGATAGATGTGGAAATTTAACTGAGGTTGGTGTCGGAACAAACAGGTCTGAGATCTGTGATTACGGCAAACTGTCGCGCACACGGCTGCTGCACAGCTGCAAACTCTTCCAGCTCTACTCGCTGAATAACAGTCCACACGTGGCATGGAAATTATTTATGCCATTTGTGTTTGGAATTATTTTCTCTCTTTTTTTTTTTTTTTTTGTATTTAATCAGTGTTTGGTTTATTGTGTATCTTTTGTAATTTATTTGTACTAAAAAAGTCCGAGAATAAAAATGAAATGAACGCATTAAACAATGAGCTTTCCTATTGTAAAAAATTGTTGATTTAAAGTGATACTGATGGTTGTTCAAGTCGTGTTTTTGGAGGGTGTTTTGCCACTTTTTTTCTTTTACTTTTTTTTTCTCAGTGTAAGGTGAATCCCTTGTCATCTCTGCTCATATGCTGATGTTTGAACCCTAAAATCCGGCTGGCCAACTAGATTACAAACACAGCAGCGTGTTCGGTGTGTGGATTGAGCATGGGTTCATAGGAAACATCAGACCTATGTTGTAGACTTACTTTCTGCTGAAAGCACTTAAAATTGCAACTTATTAAGAGGCGTAAACATGGTTGAAATCTTGAACCCTTTCTCTCATTCTGTCTGCAGTAGACTGAACATTCCTGCACGAACAGCGTGGCTCTGTGTTTGGATTATTGTTGGGGCTGATTACAAACCTCCTGTAAAGAGAGAACCATTTTCTTTTTGCATTTCTGTCGTTAATGTTGCCTTTTAATGTTTCAGCTCCAATTTTTAGGGCAGCTTTGTGGTTGTAGTGAAGACAAATGGTGACATTTGAAGTTCTTTTTAACAAGCAAACTTACAACTGTGTGTTGTTTAAGGCTGCAATGTTATTGGATCGTGCTTGTATGATGCCACGTGTTACTTGTTTTTCTGTGTGCTGTAAAGAATTGTGATAAATTGTAAGTCAAATCCAGATGCCACCACATATTAATGTAATTTCCACACAGAGGGACCTTGGTCAACACAAGCTATGATCCTGCTCTCGGCACTCCACTTCCTGCCCTTTTGTCTGCCTTAGATATCCAATCACGACTCTACCAAGGCCCCAACATCATGTTCTGGTTAAGCAAAAGTATTTTAGTGCAGCAGCAGAAAAGTCATGATTTAATGTTGCAAGACTGTTTCATATTCCTGATCACGCACAGTAAATGTTGTAGCTGACTACAATAATCATCTCTTATTTTGATATTAGCAAATGCCTGTTTCTGTTTTCACAACCAACCATTGGTTATTCATTCATCCATATACTTAAATATGCCTGTTTTTAGAAAAAATAACTGTAAAGGCTATTGACACTGTGCAGCTTGTCAAGGATTTATGAATCCATTAAGGGGGAAACCCTGAAATATTGAAGCAATCGACCAACATCTGAGAGGAAAGCATTTGCTTTCACATCACTGGCAACATACTGTCACACTGAAATGTAACAGTGTAAATATAACAGTTTTATTTTTTCATGTTTTGGCAGGAATTGTTTTGTAATTGAATTTCCATTTTATATGTTTATAAAATAACATTTGTTTAACGTGATAATAAAGATAAATAAATAAATGTGTTTTGACTCTGCTTTTAATATTCTGACCATGTTCTGGTTCATGGGGTGCAGTGGCTGAATAACTGCAGAGGTTATATGCAGTGACCACAAAGGGAAAATCTTTGTATCATCTCATTCAGCTCTGTGATATTTAAAATAGGCAGATTGTGCTAGTAAAATTGGACTTATCAAAATTATTCATTATAATGTGCTGTTACTGAGAGGCCAGCATTTGGGCTTTCATTACAGTCACAGCTGACTCTGGTGGAACTGAATTAAGAAAACTTGATCCCTGGCTTTTTCAGTAGACCCACTAAGGTTGTGTTTATATTTATTATCCGATGGCACAAACAAAGAAGGGAGGGGGAAAAAAAAACTGAAAGTAATGTCTATAGACAAGAAACAGTAGTTTAACTTTTCATGGTATGGATCACCGCGAACATCCGGGAATTTTCGCCAAATTCGTCACATCCGGTTAGGTAACAGGTGAAAACATCGCTTCGTTGCATAGGGGAGCCACTGAATTACCTGCTTCATTACTCGTCAATCTTCGTTTATTTTACTTTTGAAATACCGAGAAGTCCCGCTGTGTATGGCTGCCATAAACATATCTATCACACGGACAAGAGAATATGTTTGTTCCAGTTCCCAAAACAACAGAAAAAGTCCCGAACAACATGCTAAGTGGCTAGCTGCTATCAAGCCCATAAATGCTGACAGTTCACGCTGGAAACCATGGAAACATCTAACAATATGTTCGGATCACTTTGTGACTGATAAAAAAGCATATAATGTGGTCTCACTTTTTAAACCCTGTAGTTGTTTTTGTACAGATGATAGAAAACACCATTAAATCAGTGGATGTACAGAATCACGGCGCCGCCCGCTGTTCCGTCTCCTCAGGACTGTTAACGTTTACGTTCATCCAGATTACTGCCATCAATGTTCCCACATAAGAATAAAAGCATAAAAAGCGGCAGAAAGGCATTTGCAGCATTATAAACATGCACAGTCATAACCAGTTACATACAGATAAGACTGCCGGTTATTTATAGCTTTATCAATGAGAGTAAACTCCTGAGAAGTACATCAAAGAAATACCACCATTTCTTAAAAATCCGGGGAAAATTAATATTCTATAAAAAATAAATGGCTTGAACACGGGGCTTACCTGATGAAACCAAATACATCATGAGATCGGGAAACTGATGTTATGTACAGGTAGGTTCGTCTAACCAGGTTCTAGCAGCAGAAGATGGGCATCACTTAGTCCAACAGATACTAGTTTAGCTTCGTATCTTCTTCTAGCGTCGGCAGTAAGACTTTCAGTATAACTGGACGTTATTTCTATAATATTTCAAAGACAGACCGGCGGAGAAAAAAAATTAAAAAGAGTGCGAAAGCAGTTTTTGAGGCTCATAGTCCATCAGACGCCGTTCAAATACGAAGCATATTTTCACCGGGACCAGCTTCGCGGTCACATGAGTTCCGGGTTGTGACGTAGGCTCGCGGTGATCCATTCTCCTAATGTTTTCCATGAAATGGTCAAATGTCACAGTTTCAACATCTAATATTTTAATCCCAATAAAACAAACATGTATTTATCAGATTTGCAAATCATTGCTTTATTTTTTTCATTTACATTTTACACAGCGTCTCAACTTTTTGGGAATTGGGTTTGTGCTACTTTCAAATAAACGTAAAATTCTAGGAGTCTGGAAATCATTGAACTTGTTTTCATTTTTTTCCACAACATCCCAAAGTTTTTTTGTTTTCTTTCTAGTAGATGAATGTCTAGGTTTTTTTTTGTTGTTTTGTTTTTAAGACTATGTTGAATATGTGATTTTTAGGGATTAATTCAACCTGAACCCAGCCACTTAAGAACATATTAGCTCATTAACTCTTCCAATCAGTTTTAATATTTTGTCATATTCATAATAGTACTGTGATATTTTGATATCTTACTTAATGATTTGTAACTTGTAAGCATCTCTGCCAGCAGAGCTCCTTTGTAGCCTCCATGATGTTGCGGCTCATGTGTCTGTCCTTGGTGCTGGAGTCACAGCCTTCATGATGTCACCCATGATCATCAGTGCACGAGCAGGGTTTAGGCCTGGCCTAGGCCATCAGCTTATCAGGCTTACAAGCGTGCAAAGCCACAGTTTTCCATAACTTACTTTAAATGCAGCACAGAAACGTCATCCCTCCTTCCCAAAACTTCTATTAGCTATGTCCAAGTCTGATGCCTACAGCTATCAGACATGAGCTGAAAGACCCTAAATCAGAGAAATGAGACATTGTTTTTAAATTGATTTACAGTGGTTACGTTTTAACTTGTATAAGGACACATTCAATACAATGATTTTTTTTCTGTTTATGAAGGAGATGGGCCACTTCACTTTACACTTGTCAATCAAAGCTCTGGGCTAAAACATGCTTGCAGTTCTTGTCCTTCTCCTCATAGAAGAAAGGCTTAATTTAATATAGTGGGTTTGTTTTATCTAGTCTCCATACAAATGTATGTTATGTATCTATTTTTATAGAACTCATGTCAGAGAGAGCTAACTCAAGGCGTTTTTTTCTTTGTAAAATATGAATCAGGTTATTATTTTCAAATTCTCTCAGTGGAGTGACAGTAATAGCCTACACAAGAGAGTACATTTGTTAGTTTGTTTTTTTAGCTTTGCACACTAGCTTTATCTGAAATGACTGATTTGTGTAGCTGCAGGGGATGTTCAACTTGTTTTATTTCCACTTTGTCAAGGGATGTCAGTCACATTTTAATAGTGGCATACGGCAACGAACCTGAAACAGACCCGCAAGAGATTCCCCCCCCCCCCCAAACTAAGACATTAAAGTTTGTGTCTGCTTTTAGCTGCCAGGAACCTTGTATTGATCCAGCTCAGCGTCTACGCACTTGCTCCCTCCAATCAGCTGTCACCCTCGTACGATGATCTCGCGTGTTCTGATCACGATGCCTTGTTTTCATCATTTCCCAGCTCGTCCAGCAGCTTGACGTTTCAGTAGGTGATAATGAAGCAAGGTGGCGCATGTTGAAAATGGTCTGCGGACTTCCCTCGCCAGCTTGTCGATCGACCCGCTTGAAGACATCACCTCTCTGCTGATGCTCGACGCAGATGTTGGATCTGTCGGAGGACCGCCGTGCCGCGCCGCCCGGCGGTGTCTAGCATTTTTCACGCAGTCATCCTGCCTCTTCTTCCTCTAATTAAACGGCGTCACATGCTGCTGATCGGCACTTTAACGCTTTATATATGTCCTTTGATGAATGCCGCAGCATACGGGATCCAGACCAACACTGGAGGCAGCATGCACGGATTGGAGGACGTTTTTATAACGCTTTCCTATCATATTTCCTAAATTCTGGTTAACATTCAATTTAAGGTAAGTAAAGGTGCTGGAATTGGCATTATTAACCGCAGATAGTATCATCATCTTCTGTTGAATGCCTCTGGTCAAATACTTCATTTATTGCTTCAGTTAGAGTAAAGGACATCTCTGCTGGCTTAACGCACTCACTGTTAAAAGTTAGCTTTAGCAGCTGTAAAAGCTTCACTGTCTAATTTTAACTCATTACAGCCACCTTTTTTCTTTCTTTCTGTCTTTTTTTCACCACAAAATCTGTCTTTGATTGTCTTCCGCTGTGTCTGCAGAGTTGACCATGGGTGATGAGAACCGCCTCTCTCAGCAGATTCAGAGCGTGGACAGGAGCGTCTTGTTCCTCAGGCAGGAGCATCTCACTTTGCTCCATGGCCTCCACCTGGAGATCCTCTCCCTGCAGAAACGTTGCACAGGTGAGGGATGCACTGCCACTGATGGTAGCCCTACTCTTTGAAAAAGAGGGAGAAAAGACGCCAAGAAAAATACATTCACCAATGAAATCTCTAAAATGTAATAGTAATAGCTTGCATGAATTTTTGGTTATTAATTAAAGACTTAAGCTAGGTTGATTTCTCAAGAAAGAGGCTCAGAGTAAAGATGTTCTCTTTTTTTACTGTCATATAATGAAGGAAGCAGCAGTTTGGCCGTGAACATTTTGTTTTCTGTTGATAATTGACTTATTAATTCTGCACCGATGCTGTTATATTAAGTGAAAGATCCCTTGGGGTAATCCTGTTTTAGTGTTGCCTTGGCCGTCTTTTGAGCTGATGCAGCTTTTTATTAATCAGCAAAAGCCCCTCTCATCACCCTTTGCCCTCAAAGGGAGGATTTATGAAGACTTTGAATCAGCAATGCTTTGGAAGACATGAAACAAGACTAATTATTTTTTTCCCTCATTTACTTCAGGGTATTGTTCTGCTTCTCTTCAAGTCCAGTTATAAGTAACTTAAAAGGTTAAATGATTTCCCTCTGTTTTATAGAACAGTCTGAATAGTAATTGTAACTTTCACTATACAGACACTAAATCTCCTCAGACCCCATGCGTGTACAGTTCTCATTGTTCATTTTGCGCACACACACATCCATCATTTAAAGCCAGACAATGGCTACATGGTGATGTCATGCTCCAATTCCTGTAGATTGCATCATTTCCTGTTTGGGACCTAATGGATTTGCATCCCATTTAATCAAACATGCATGTCTACATGATTCTTCACATTTCTCACTCTTGTGAGGACGTTTCATTTAATTTCACTGATCATTTAAGGGGTTTTCTCTCTGGTGCCAAACCATAATGATCACTCTAACATTAACGTGTTAGTATATGAAACCTTAACCTTTAAAAAGAGAGAGTACAGATTGTTTGGATTGTTGACATGGGTGTTTTAAGATGTTCTTGTACCTACAAAGACAATAGCAAAATTGCACAAAGTTCACTGTCAGACACAAAGATATGTGCAAACATATGCATAATGGTTTGTCAATAAACCCCAGCATTAGTAATCCTAGGTAAGAAAGGATTGTGGTGCATAAATACAGGGTAGAGCATGGGGGAAGGGACTTGTGTATTTGTGTGTGGGAGGGAGATACATGGCTCTGAGCCAGTGTGACCAGTTGTGTAAAAAAGCCCCCCCCTCCTCCATTTCATCATTCTGTTGTTTTGCTGTACATCACGTCTTATTAGTGCAGCTATGTGATTGTAACATTTAAAAAAAGAAAAAAAGTTTCTCTGCATGTTGAGTTATGCTTGTGTTTTCTGTCTGCTTTTGAGGAAGCAAAGCATTTTATGTGGCTAAAACTTCAAACATCCGTAGAGAAGTTTGCAGAGAATTGTGCTGCATTTTCATCAGTTTCTTCCCAGAACTCATGAACACAAATAACTCGGCTTCCTGCAGCATTGGGTGTCATGAGTTTGCTCCTGAGTTTGTTTTTAACATGTAACTCATTCCCACATTCCTCTGAGCTTTCTGTGGCATTGCATACGCACCATAATTACACCACACTCACTAAAATCACAGATCTACTCTTTTTTGCTGAGCATCTTTAAAGCTTCTTATGATGCTGTTGTGCCAGAGTGGAAAATCTGTTCAAGGATTTTCCAGGCACACGTCTTTTTAATGCAGAGTAAGATCAAATGGTTTCTATGCACATTTCAAAGGGAGGGAGAAAACTGCAAGTGTTTACATATATTTCTAACCATATGCATAAATCCACAGAAAACCCAGTCTTCCACATAGTACATGGCAGCTGACATGATGTTTTTAAAATATCCGTCAGGAATGTTTCACCTGCACATACGAAAGCCTCAAAGGAAGAAGCAGATAGGGTGATTTGGTTTAGGGGTGGGGTAGGTGCTGCCAGCTGACCAGTTTGGTCCCTGGAAGGGTACTGCAAGGTTGAGCTGATGATGTTGCTGTGCATATTAGCACTCCCTTTGTACTGCTGACCTGTTCTTTTATTGTTCTGGACTCCTGGAGTTTGCTCATCAGCATAAAGGCTCTTGTGCTGCGGCCTGTTTGAGCTGCAACCTGAATCACTTCTATAAAATATTACGTGTTAATAGTGTTTGCCCTTCACCATATCTTTGCTGTGTTCACAGCTGAATAAATGAAACAGAAAACCTTGGACGGTGTGTGAGGCTGCAGAAGATAAGACTGACTTACAAAGTGCTACACACACTGGGTGTTGCATCGTGCTGAGTGCTTCGTTGTCATTGTTTGCCTGTTGAAGAAAAATTCCTGCAATCAGCTTTGTGTGGTTCGCACAAGCCCCATGACTGTTGCACTTTAGTTTTCAACATTATTCTGTGAAGTTTGCCGTTCTTGAGCAGAGTTCCTCTGAGCTTTGCATTTTCCCTTCCTTCCTGCTTTATTTATTTTTTTTGCTCCTGTCCTCTCTCCACCGTCTCTGTCTTTATGCCCGCTGTATGTGTGGGCGTGTTATGCTGACTGCAGAAGGAAGGAAAAAGGGTGTGACTGGGAAAGCTCCAGGAGAGAGAGGACTAGAAATAACCTATGTATGCAATGATTTACAGTTATTTAAATAATCTTTACAATCAGCAAATACTGATTTAAAAATAATCCTACATTCATTGCTTATAATTTGTCACACATTTGCAATGAGGTTTTTAATGTTTTCACAGCTTGTTGCCAAAAATCTTCACCTTTCTTGTGAAACTTAACTGAGTTTTTGTGAAGATCCACTTGGATTCATCATTTTGGGAAACGAGATGAATCTGCACCACCACTGCTGTGCTGAAGTGTGCCACAAATAAGCTGAATGTGGAGATTTCCCTGCTGTAGCCGGGCCACTCTGAATCATCACTGAGAGGAGTGACGAGCCAGACATGAGCAGAGGTCTACCCCCCACACCCGTTTCAGACAATCTGTGCTGCAATTTAGGCCACTCATGACAGAGCAACACGAACCAGTCGAATACATTATCTGCTCAAAAATCCAAAGCTTTGCTGCGCTGCCCTCCATATGAGATAAAACCCACCTAAACTACCCTTTCACAGTTAAACCTTTTGCTCAAACCAATGCTGATGACATATTAACACCACTTTCTGATATTGTTGCAAACCACTCTGCTGAAAGAAAGAAGAAAAAAAAAAGGATATACCGGTAATGACATTTTAAAAATAGTTATATCAAATAGAGTTAAAAAGGATAAGTTCATTTGTGACCACTGACTCTAATCCCCTGAAATGGAGTCAAGGGTGTCCTTGAAAGCAAGAGTACAAAAAAATCCAGGTTGCTACAATAACTATACAGATAGCAGAAACGGTGCTTGTTCTTCACTGCTGGTTTCATTCTCATGCCAAGGAGAAAGTTTGCATCCATTCGTGACTGAAAATAGGAGTTGAAATTTGGTTCATGCATTTTTTTTTTAATGGTTTCACTCTTATTTAGACTTGTATTCAAAGCAATTCCAAGTCTTTATAAATATGTGGACCATCTCTGCTTTTGTGTGCACATTTAGTTTTATGCATCTGGTCTGTGGAGTTGGTGATGATTTATCCAATATTAGAGCAATTTTCATGCTTTTGAGCAAATTGAAGCCATTTTCTATTCAGTTCTTCACTGATAGGTCGTTTGCTTATGGCTACACAGCTGTAGCCAAATACCTTGAGTTCTCTTTTCATTGCTCTTGTGGAAATTATCTTAGTTTAACATTTAAACATGTTGGCAGTTCTGCTGTTGGTTCTCATCAAATGTTTTTATATCTAATAACAATCTTTTAAGAGTTTACCAAGCACCACAACAATGAAGTTATGCTTCGTTTCTCACAAATTTTCCACAGAGTTGGGTTCTTTTTGTTGTTGTTTGTCGCGTCCGCCCCCCGAGTCCTTAGACTGGTGATGAAGGTCAAACCACTATGGTCCCCTGTGCAAGGCCTTTCACACCCAGCTGCACCCTGGGTGCTGTAATACAGCAGCCCACTGCTCCTTATGCAGCCAGGATGGGTTATATGCAGAAAAGCAATTTCCTAATTGGGATTAATGAAGTATACATAATTATTGTAATTTCCATTTGTCCTCTGCCAGTCCTGTTTTGACTCGGGTTCCTATCCACATAACAACAAAATGATGCTTTTATAATCAAAGTATCACCGAAAGTGCATTTGCAGTGTGAAAGATTTAATGTGAGAGTTGCAAATCCCTGAACTGTGGATGAACCATTTTACACTAAGTTTAACTAGACCAGCGTGTGAAATGCTAATTCTGTTCAGAGACTGTCTTATGTAACAGCAGGTGTCGTCAGATCTTTGGAAACAAACCTGCATATGAACATTTCTTTAAAGGGGAAAAAAACCCTCTGTTGACTCAGTTGACTTCAAGTCTAATTTGCATACCATCCGTGTAGGATTAAGTTTGAAGCTGCAGCTTTTCAAATGTTTAAAATAATGCATAAATAGACAGCGCAGTTTCATCAGCTCTCTTGTGAAATGCAGTACAGCTTGCAAAGCAAAAAGCTGAGCACTCCACTCTAGGGATGCATGATATAATCGGCCCCCTTATCGGTATCTGCCTATATCGGCCTTAAAACCTAATATCTGACATCGGCTACCCCACCAATATTTAACACGTATGTAACCCATCAACCCAATGTTTCTGAAGTCTAAAAAAAAAAACCCAAAACAACTTCTTCTTCAAAAACTTATTTTTTACAGACTTAAAAACTTCTAAAGACTAGGGGGAAAATATCGATACACTGAAAAATTGCGATATTTTCATATGCTGATATATTGACATTTAAAAACGCGGTATCGATCGATTTTAATAATGAAATCTCCCAACATTTAATCACTCTGTTATGAAATCTCACTAGACTCCATGAAAATTTCACAATATTTTCATATGCTGATATCATACTGACATTTAAAAATGCACTCTTGATCTATTTTACTAACGAAATCTCTTGAGTTTTGACGAAATATTGCAAGAGTTTTTAACAGAACGATGAAATCTCACAAGATTTTGTCAGTGAAATAGATCGATCCCACATTTTAAAATATCAATTTGATATCAGCATATGAAAATATTGTGATATTTCAGTGTATCGATATTTTTAGCACCCCTATTTTATAAAGTGTCAGAAACGTTTAGCAAAACTGCTATTTATAATGACAGCTTATTTTTTCAGCTTTCATATCGTATCGATATCGGCCACATGAGTTTTAAAACATCGGCATATCGGATATCGGCCAAAAATCCCAACTCCACTTGGCTTTTTTACATTTCATATTGTGTTATTAAACAGGTGTGCAGCCACTATTTTTTATTTCAATACATTATGATCTCAGTGAGAAATGCCAATATTTGATGTCTGTATAGGAACAGTAAGAGGAAGTTTTTAATCTTCAGACTGAAGCAGGCCAAGTCTCTGGTACACAATCTTTGATGTAAAGTTTCCGATTTTGTTTCATGAATTATGCAGAGGGCTGCTGGAAAATGTGCTGCAAACTGCATCAAGCATCTGACATGTTAACCAGCAAGAGCAAACTAAAAATCTTATCAGAGCTTCAATAACATCATATCAGTTTAGCTGTAAAAGATGTCGTTAACTATATAATTCATTTCTCATTCTTCTGATTTTGTCTTTTTTTGTTTTTTAGAGCTGACAAGCGAGCTGAAGGTAAAGCCTCCTGGCAGGAGCCAAATAGGTATGTTAAAAAAAAAATCCTCTACATGTGTAGTCACTCTCTTTTATGTGGATATTTTCCCCCTTCTTCACTCTCATCTGTCAGAAATCTCTCTCCATCCTCGCTCTGCTATATTTGTTCCTCTTGGATTTTCTTTAGATCTCTTGCTTGGAGGCAGACTTGTGTTTACATCTCGCTGTGCTAGTTTATCATCAGCACGCTCAACATCAACCCCCAATCGGCCGTTACTCTGTGCCTGCATCAAAACACTCACAGCCCATGAATGTTGGTGTTTGATTTTTCCCATCTGCAGTTTGGCTTGTGTGAAAGAATTTGCAGCAGCTCTATGTGGGCAGGAAAGGCTCACTGTGGAAACACCAGCCAGGACAGCTGGAAAGACAGTTTTCTGCGACGTGTTCAGCTCATTGCTGATGTCCAGCTGCGGCTGCACGGATGAAGGGTTAGGCACCATTTTGTCACAGTGTATTAGACGCAGACTCGAGAAAGAGCAGTAAAAAAAAGCTGGGTCAATGATGAGAGAAAAAGGGGAGAGAGTTGTGCTTGGCTGCATTTCTCAGCCATTAGATTCTATCTCCATTTCCAGGGCAGGTTATCCCCAGATCCATCAATACAGCACGGCCCTCTGCCCCCACCCCCGCTTCAGCCTCACAAATTGATCCGTGCTCTTTTTCTTCTCCTGCTCTCATTTCTCTTTGAGGTCCCAGCGGAAGTGTCCGTTTACAGACTTTGCTGAGATGTAGAGCCTGGAAAGGAGAGGGAGAGAGTAACGTGAGTTGGACAGGAGAGCGTTTAAGAGAAAACACAAGGGGGGTAGATTATGGTCAGCTGCAGATGGGGAGGAGGGGAAAAGTGTTTGGAAAAATATGAAGTCTATAATTAGCAGATGAGGTCAACTTGGGTGTGGTGATAGGCGACAGAAAACCTGATACTTATCTGTCCTCAGATGATCCATCCTTGAAAATGGAGAAAGAAAGATGATTTAAAAGACAAACAAACAAACAAAAAAAAAAACATTTGAACTTTTAATGTATTCCAGGGCTAAAAAAAAGAGGGGAAAAAGACCCCTCTAATCACTTGTTAGGATTCATCTCCTCAAAGACTGATTTCTATAGGCAGAGGGGTGAGCGGCTTCCTGTGTGAACGTAATCTTCTTGTCTGGAAAGCTTCAGCTCAGTCAGCCCGGACGCCGCCACCCTGACTCAGGGCTTTTCATCCCAACTGCCCCCTCCTCTGGGAAATGAAACAGCGTAAAGGTTGTCTACAGAGGAAAAAAGACACCCATAAAAAGAAAGGCAGTATGATGTATTTAACCTGACCTTGGTAGGGATTTAGCACAAAGATTAGGCCTCAAGCATTAGCCTGTTAGGAATCGGAGTGCCTCTGTCACTTAATTACACAGAGACAAATTAATAAGTGTTGATAATAGGGGTTTTTCTCCCTCACTTCTTGAATCTGATTTTAATTAATCAGCTTAATTGATGCCAGTACATACTAAACTGATTAATATGTAGACAATCATGTGTGCTGGACTATGTTGTTGCTGTAAAAATATAGAAATTAAAATTTAGTGTGATTCAGCTTGTAGCCTTTGGTCAAAAGGGTTAGTGGCTGCTCTCAACACAAATTGAAATTTTATGTGCTTTCATTAAATGACCAAAGTGCACTTGGCTTTATTCATCAATCATATCTGTAGCCTGTATGGGTAGCCTTCATCATAGCAGATATGAGCGGCAGATACTTTATAGCTGAACTATATGAGCAGGCATGCATTTCATTGACTTTATGTTAAAGGGGAAGTTAGTTTTTTTTCAATCTGGACCAATTTTCTAGCATGAAATATGTTCATTTATTCACCCAGACAGTTTTGGTGCAACTTGAATCTCTTCTGGAGATATTTAGATCCACTCCAGATCAGTGTATGTCCGATATAATGGAAGTGATGGGGCAACCGCGCGCAGCCTCTAAATAAGGCATTATCTGCCACAAACTCCTTCATTTCACCAATGTCTTGTTACGAAACATTGGTCGAACCCCCCCCCTGTGAGCTCGAAGCAGCTTTTTTTGTGGTGATTCGTCCTTATCTACAGACATTTACTTGTTATGGTGTCGCATAATAGTGACGTCGTCAAAGCCGCCGCAGTAAAAATGTCTAAAAATAAGGACGAATCACCACAAAAAAAGCCGCTCTGAGCTCACAGGGGGGTCCGACTTGTATTTCGTAACAAAACATTGGTGAAATGAAGGAGTTTGTGGCAGATAATGCCATATTTAGAGGCTGTGTGCGGTTGCCCCATCAGTTCTATTATATTGGACGGACGCTGATCTCGAATGGATCTAAATATCTCCCGAAGGAATTCAAGTTGCACCAAAACTGTCTGAGTGAGTAAATAAATGTATTTCATGCTATAAAATAGGTCCACATTGAAAAAAAAAAAAATTCTTCCCCTTTAAATTTTCTACTTAATAAAATCCACCTTACTTTGCCTCTTTGAAGAAAAACGCTTCAATAGGTTGGGCATGTCATGCCAAAAAGTCTAGCATGTGACACTGCAATTTCCAAAACAAGGTATTTAAAAATCTGCACCATATATCGGCTGCCGGTTGCTCTGATCGCTGAAGAATGACATGAGCAGCAGGAAAACCCACATCAGCTGACCTCTATAGTTGATGACATGGTAGTATTTAAATGAGGGAATGGACTGTTCTGCAAAGGTAAAGGATGGAGAAGGTGATAATAATTATCCAGCTGTCATGCTGACCTAAATGCTCTCCCCTGATGTGGGCAGAATGGTGACAGGACAAAACAACACACATTTAGCTAACAGTTTGCTGACAGTTTCCTGCAGAAATAAAATGAAGAACTTATTGAGTTGATGGAAATGTTAACAAGACATTCAGCACAACCTTTAGGTTGTAAAATTCATATCATTTTTGCATAAGAATTGAATTTGTATGCGTCTGAGATCTGACCCTGCATGTTTTTAGTTGTCTGTGCTCAAAAAATAAGCATGCATCACCCAGCAGAACAACCATTCAGTGGGATGAAGGTTATATGGTGTTTTCCCAAAAACTTGCTTCAAAGCTGCAATATCATTTTTAACTTAAAGGTATCACATCAGATGTGATTTTCTAAGTACTTCCAGTTGGTTTTGGTAACTGCTTTCACAGGATCCCATCTAAAATACAGCCTAAGTAGCTTCTGTGTTTTGCTTCCAGTCATGTGTGCTGAGGATGAGAGCTGGTGAGGGCAAACAAAGCTTAGCTTTGCTTGTTTTGGTGAGATGAGTACACTGCCTCTTTGTGTAAGTGCTGTGCAGATAACTTTATATCTCTGTGCTGATGTTTTATTCTATGCATTGCTCAGGTTATTCTCATTATTTTTAAACCTTGTGCAAGATTTAGAATTTCCCTTCCACTGTTGTTAAATGTGGGAAAATTCATCCTAAAACACTAAAATACTACCTTTTTATAATAACATTTGGATTTCTGGTCTGTTTCTGTGTCAGAGCTGCAGGAGGAAGAGGAGATCCTGGAGGCCCGCTGTCGGGAGTTGGAAAACCGTCTGTCAGAGCAGGAGTGCACTTTAGGGGAGTTTCGTAAGGAGCTGGGTCACAAAGGGGCTTTGGTGGGAGCTCTGCGAGCCAATCTCAAGGAAAAAGAACGGCATTTTCTCGAGGAGCTTAAGCGCCGCAGCCACTGTTCAACTCTGCTTAACACAGAGCTGCAGAAGCAAACAGAAGCCGCAGCGTTCCTTTCCTTCCAGCTGCACGCAGCCAGACAGAAACTGCACCACCAGCGGATGCAGCAGAGGCAGGGACTCCTCACCAGAGCCAGCGGTCAGTACGGTGCTGAGCAGAACTCTGTGTCTCTGCTATCAGGAGCCTCCCCCTCTTCTCCTGTGGTCAAACCCAAGCGTAAGAGCGTTAGGGCATCTTTTAGAGTGGAGCGTGCCCGAGAGTGTGTGCCCATAGAGAAAGTGATGGGCCCCGCAGAGCCCACAGCCATGCCGGACCCTGCACTTTTCCTCCACCCACGCAGGCACAGAGCCCGCTCCAGGCACACAGTGGCACAAAGACAGCCTCCGCTGGGCCTGGAGAGGGAAGATGGGGAGGAAGGAGGTGGAGAGGGGCCAGTGGAGCCCCATGATGAAGCAGCCAGACTGGTGTCCGCAGCAGCAGCACCCCCTGCTGCCCAGACGAAGGCAGATTAGGGACGACTAACTACTGCTAACTGTTGTTCTGCACCTTGACTGTACTGATACTGAGACTGGATTTAATTATATTGCATTTAATGTCAATAATTTTTTAATATGTACTTTGATATAATCTTAAATAACTTTTCAAAGCAAGTGTCAGTAAGTGTCACTTTAAATCTTAGGATGAAATTAAGATGCTTTACTGTTAAATGCTCAGTATACTGTGGAGCCTTATTTCAAAGTAGCCCCCTTTTTGATTTAAGAAGACTGAGTTTGGCCGTGGTAGCAGACTTTGAAAGTGGACTGAAGCCCCGATGGACAGCCAAACCAACTGTGACCTCTCCATGCCGACCATAAATCACTTCCAAGTCACAGCTGAAAATACCTGAGGTGGGGGCCACCATCGTAAAACTCATTGAAAAGAAGAAGCCATGTTTACCTCACTATGGATAAAACAGAAACGTAGCTTGGAATTATTTGAAGTTTTTTTTTGTTTGTGTTTTTTCTCAGCAGGTGATGCTCATGCATGAACCATGTTTAGGTTCATTTAGGTATCTCAGTGAGCCATAAAGCACAACATTGAGATTTTCAGAAACTTACCAACTTTAATTATTTTGTCTGAACAGAAAGTTGATGTGATGCACAAACCAACACCTACAGTAATTCCCAATATCTCCCATGTTGCATTGTGAAATGTGTAACACAGAGAAACATGCATACTATAAACATTTTTTAAACAGTTGAATCATTTTAAGGGCTCTATTTACACATCAGTCACCAAAATACAATCAAATTCGCAAATACTTGAATGCTGTGTAAAGGGATAATACAGACACAATGTAATCAATTTCATTTGATTTGTATTTTTCCCATTCCTTTGGCTTGATGAGGGCTTCCCAGCGCCTTTCTAGGTTTTTTTTTTTTTTTTTTCTCAAATGGAGCTGAGAACAACAGATAAATAGGGAAAGAAATGGGCAAAAATGGCTTTCATGCTTAAAAAAAAAAAAAAAATTGTGGAAAATATCAATTATCACTGGGGTTTTAGCAGACTTTTTAAAATGCATCACAATTTCACTTCTGTCTACTTTTAGACTTCTTTGCAATACGCTGATAATATGCTTTAAGGTCATTGACGTCCTTATTTTGTATATATGACACAATACATACAGACATTTAAAAGCATAAATGAACATCACTTTCATTATTGAGAAGCATCACCTCCTTTCTTTTAGAATTATGTAGTGATTTAATTGTTTTTCTGTAGATAAAAGCTGAATATGCACCACAGTGCCTGTGTTGGTTGGAGCAGAGGTTGGACAACAGTGGTGTTGCTCGCGTGCAAATAAAACCCCCAAATTTACTTTGTATGCATTTTAAATGACACACTGAGGCTTTTCATTTGTAGAATGGGGCCACATTCAGGTGATAATCAGTTTTGACTCGTTAGATGACGTGTTTTACTCAGGTGAACACACGCAGGTGACAGCTTCTTCATATGATGATGTGATGGGGTTTCTTTTCACCTCAGGAAAACAAAAAGCAACTGTAGGTTTTTGTTGAGGTCAGAGGGATTTAAGGGATGGTCTGTTTGCGAATGTTTGTGCGCTGTGATACAAACTCTTAATGGAGAATCACTGTCTAAATGCACAGAAAGACAGCAGGGAGTATGTGTGTCTTCTGTTACTGAACACATGCAGGTGGTGGCCCCTAGTGTTAATAAAAAAGAATAACCTGAAAAGAGCAGTAAAAGAGAGCGCTGATATCCCTATCATACATACTGCCTTATAACAAGGGAGCTGTGTGTGTGTGTGTGTGTGTGTGTGTACATTCAAAGAAGCAGGATTGTTACGAGACGGTTGAGATTTAAAGGTTTACTGTAGATCAACCTCAGTGATTTAGCTTTAGTGACTCAAGTCAGTAATTTTGACAAGACTTACTTTAATTGTGGTTAGTTGACATAAAGAACTTCTTGCCCTCTAAGCAACTAAGTTTTGTATTCTGTTTCAAAAGTGTGTCAATACAGCAATATATCTGTAGATTAGTAGGATTAGGTAATATCAGTTGGTTTATAAACACTTAGAATAAATTTTATAACTGATAACCTTTGTCATTTATCATAATTGAACTTGTGTTTTGATTTATTTTTCTGAGCTGTCTGGTTTATTGTTGGATTTTTGGGCTTGTGTCACAAAATCTTAACTTGACTAATTGTTATGCTACAGTTCAGTGGTTGCTGCATTTAAAGCAGGAATATTACTATGCCACTTGAGACTGTCCGGATAAAGAGGAGCTAAACATGTTTCCTTTTTAGCAGAAAGGCAAACGTGCAAAGAGTCTTCAGTCACCTCCAAGTTGGTGACCCATTAGCATGACTGGTTGCACTATTTGTGTTTGAGTTTTACAAGACAGTACATGATTAAAGTATGAAGCTGTCACGTTGGAAACAGGGAAACTGAGCTATAGACTGTTAGACTCCATGACCGCATCACTAAGCCTGCCATCCAAATGAAGCGGCAGGTTGATTTTAAACTCATCTCCATGGTCTGACATCACAGACCAATAATAGAAATACTGTCTGGTTCTTTGTGCTTTGAGGGAAGAAGCTAAAGCGCCAAAGAGGGCCACCACTGAGATACACATGGAGACTAGCAGTGTGATGCCTTATTGAAGATGTTTGTTCCTCAGAATATATACCATCACATCACACAAACTATCTACTCTTCTGAGCTCTGCTGGCACTCTCATAGATCATGTGTGCAAAAGCCCCCCCCCCCCCCCCCCCCCCAAACTTAAATTGCTAAATGATTGTGGTTGGCCCTGATTGAAATCAAGCAAGTTCTTTTTCCATCTATCAAAAGAAACATTTCTCTGGCCTGTATGTGGTCTCATCAAAAGCTTGTTTAACATGCTAGGTGGTTTATAGCAATAATGTTGAGTAGTCTCCAACATGACCCTCAGAAACATGCCACTCTGGGTTGTATAATTTTGGTCAATGGATTAGCAGAAGATATGGACTGCATACCGCATATACTGTGTTGGCTTCCTACAGTGATCTGCTGTACACAAAACTGGAATAAAATGGAGGATTGTGGAGTCTCATGACTACTTTGTGTTTATTTGAAGAGAAGTTGATCCTGTTTTATTTCTTTCTGTCATCCATTAAGTCACAATACATTTAAAGTAAAAAAAAAAAAAAAGACAGTGGGGGAAAAGGGAGCAGTAAGAAGATAAATCTTGTATTATCTGCTCCCTATCCACCTCAAGATATTCACAAAACTTTTACATTTACAAAATCAATTCAAAACCATCTAACAAAATACCAATTTTAAAGCATCTTCTGTAACTATTAGCTATTTAAAGGGATACAACAACCACAGATGTGCCTTCATTTTCTACTCACCCTCATGCTGAGCAAGACTGAACACTTTTTTAATATCTCAAATACAGCCGGAGATCTGTTTTTTTTTTTTTATCTTTACGTTATCCACCGACTTTTATATAATGGGGTGACCGGCACTCAAAACAAAAAGGTCCAAAAGTCCACAAAAACTTGTCAATATTCATTTCATTTATTTAATTTATTTCATTTATATACCACATATATCTACATCCAGCTGGATGCCCAAAGTGCTTTACAGAGCAGGACATCAAAAAACATGGCTAAACATGGCTAAAAACAAACATATAACTTAAAAAGAGAAGAATTAATAAGACAATAATAAGAGAGAAAAAAGATTAAGAAGGAAAAGCCTGCGCCAAAAGATGGGATCTGAGCATGGTTTTAAAAGACGTAATGGACTGCGTTGACATGAGTTCGAGGGGGAGTGCGTTCCAGAGGCGCGGGGCAGCTACAGAGAAAGCATAGCACCCCTGGAATTGCACCTGTGCCTTGGTACCTCCAGAAGGGATAAGGAGGAAGACCTAAGAGATCTGGTAGGAACGTGGCGGGACAATAACTCAGAGAGGTAACTGGGAGCAGAACCGTGCAACGCTTTAAAGGTCAACAACAAAATTTTGAACTGAACCCTGTAGCAAACAGGGAGCCATTGAAGACTGGCTAGGACGGGGGAGATGTGCTCATAGCGTCGAGAGCCGGAGAGAAGACGGGCTGCAGCATTCTGAACAGCCTGAAGACGCTGTAGGGAGGATTTACTGAGGCCGGCAGAGAGCGAGTTGCAATAATCGAGACGTGAAAAAATCAGGAGCTGAACAAGTTTCTTAATATTCCTCCATACTGCTCGTCCAATGTAATCCAAGTGTCCTGAGTGGGTAGCGTCCATAATTTACTTGAAACAACATAATTTTGTATATTTTTATAGCCTAAACAGTAGTACATCATACTTCCACGATGCACATCCATGCGAGTTAATGACACTCCAGGATGTCAGCATTTTCTGTTGCACAAATACTGGATTTATTGGGTTTCTGTACTTGCTCCTAGTGATTATTCTTTTTTTGTAATATGTAGATTGACGGTGTAAATGTTTTCCCTACACTTCAATACCATTGGTAATATAAAAAATGAACAAGGAGTTATTAGGTACAACCTACAACGCTCTATTATCTAATGAATCCTTAACTTTGTGGAGTACTGCTATTGTTTGAGATAATTTCTTCTCAACATGCTGCTTTTTGCCGAAAATCAGTTCCCCTTATGAAGAGAATTAGAGGAGAAACCATCTGATCCTTGTTTCTCAGCATTATAGTGTAATCAGGCCTCATGTTGATGTATGAGAAGTTTTTCAACCTCAAGTAAAACAGAGATCAAAATGAAATTAAGAAAACCCGATATTGGTTTAGATTTATCTTCCTGCTTGATCACACTTCAATATACATGAATACATGATAAATTATAAATAATATATTTTAAAAAAAAATATATAAAAATATGAAGTGGTACAGTAACCTTTGTTTACTGTACTTTACAGATGTAGAAATCTTAATAAAGATAGATAGATAGATAGATAGATAGATAGATAGATAGATAGATAGATAGATAGATAGATAGATAGATAGATAGATAGATAGATAGATAGATAGATAGATAGATGAAAATCCTGGGAGCGCTGGTATACTATACAGGGCTGATACTGATAAAATAACATCGGCCCAAAATATCGGCAGGCTGTGTCGGCTGATGAGTAAATATTGGTATCAGCCCTAAAAAATCTTTATCGATCAATGAGGCAACTAACTGTACCTGCTGTTAAATGGGTTTTGCAGTTTTCTGCTAATAAAGTAATTGTCATGATAACTTTAATCAAATATAAGCTTATCTCATGAGTATGACTGAGGGCAGAGTTTTCAGCAAGAGAAATATAATAAATCTTAAATGTTTGTCTCAAAGAGATAAAAAAGTGCGGTCAAGTTTGGTTTTTTTTTTCATTGAAGGGCTATTCACAGATTTGATCAGAAAGTACTGCTTCACACGCCATATGATTATTAAATAACCTAATCTTTAGAACCTCTAAAAGCATTAATCTATCAAGCATGTTGGTTATAATGTTTTAATACATTTCGTGAGTAAAATGTTTGTTTTGTTGCGCATTTGTTTTACCGCTTTGTCACTGATCCCATTTTTTTCTACTGATGCGCGATATCTACACAAAAAATACAAATAAAAAGGGGGCATATCAAAATGATTTGTCCCACGTGGGCTTCCGTTGCGCCACGCTCAGTGGGAGAAGCACAACGCAAAGGCAAAGAGGTCAAGAGGAGGGGAGGAGAAAACCACGTGTGCACACCACCATGTACAGCACTGTCCTTCCTCAGTAGACTTGTTTTTATAAGTCTGTACCCTTTGCATGTAGCCACCTAGCCTGCATTAACCGGATTAGCAGATTTGTTTTTCCATTTTTTTAAACTTTTGTTTCTGTTTCATTATCAACCTCATCCACTGAAGCAAAGCTGCAGGGGGATTTCTCTCACCACACTGACTGCCGACCATGGTGAGCAAGACAGATGACATCCCGGCGTCAGTGCCTGACTGTAATCCGGTTGATCTTGCGGATGAAGCCCAGGACGGCAAACAGACCGACAAAACACATCTGAAGGACTGCTGTGGCTGTGGTGAGACTACTGCAGATGCACTGCCTCTCATGTGCACACAATTAGTAGTGATCACATCTATCATAATAGAAACTTCAACAACACTGCTTCTTGTTGATAGCATCCCTATGCAACAGTAAGGGTTCCTAATGTCTTAACTTTTTCCTCTGCGTTGCATTAGTCAGAGTTGGTGACATTTAATTCCATGCATTGTTATGTGACTTTAAAAGTCCTCAGTCAAACCCAAGGTGGCTGTAAACCCCATGCCTCCTCCCCCAAACAACTCCTAGGCTACAAGGTTGAAATCAAGCTAAAAAGATATTTAGTGCCACGTCTACTCGTCTGTCAGTAAGCTTGCAACTTCCTTGGAATCGCATCTATAGGTCGTCTCCGTAGGCTTTGACTTCAACCTGACACTGCAAACGAGCCAGGGCAACCCAAACAAATTAGCCGGTGTGCTATCATTCACGTTAGCTTCTTCATTCAAAGTGCACCGCAGCTAGCTAAGTGGCTAGTTAGCTAGCTAGCACGCAGCCGGTCTTGTTCCTTTTAACAAATTATTTCAAGCCAAAAAGCTTAGGATGTAAACTGAAAAGTGTTCCCCCCTTCCCCCAGACAAATCGAATGTAAAGCACATGATTGTTTCAGTTAACACAATGCAGAAACCGATATTGAGCAAGCTCTCACTGACGCACATGTTCGGTAACAGCATGTCAAAGGAACTGACTGAAGGTCACCTTCAGTGGAGTCTCTCACTGCCCACGTGAACACGGGGGGGTGGGAAACGTGTTCAATTTTTTAAAGAGAATGGGATGCACCTAAATACCAGAATGATGGGTGTGTTACTTCGTTATAACCATATTAAAATTGCGAGTTAACTGTTGTCAGGCCGATGAATCGCCCAGCGGCTGTTTACAACTCTCTCACCGGCCCCCTCCTCCCCGCTGTGGGCAATTAATTCGGGTGCTCCTGCTCGACCGGGAAGCGGAAGCTGGTTGTAGTAGAAGAAGTCATGATGGTGTATGCACGGTGAGAAGGAAGGTTACGCTAATAATACACGAACAGTCGTGTAAACTGGTAAGTAACATGTACGGTCAAAGTTATTGTGGCGGCGCGCAGTGCAGCAGCATTTGCAGAGTGTTGTCAGTGGAGGCAAATTAGACTGACCTGAGATCGGGTCAGTCGGTGAAGTTAACCTCAACTTCCAGAGCTCCAGAAGTCATTGCAGCCCGTGCCTCTGCTTCACATGTGGGCCCTTGACGTTTCTCTGCTGGTCTCATTTTTGAGGACAACTCATGGTGACAGTATATAAACTGTCAGAGACCAAGTTTGTATTGCTTTGTGGATCAGAGCCATTTAATCGTGTTTGAAATAACTCGCTATGTATCTGGATGATCAGTTGTTTCTCCTTTCACTCCTTTTGTAAACCCTCATGGGCAGACGATTCGCCAGGATAAAGTTTGAATAAATTGTATATCAGTGGATTATTATATGGAAGAATAGCTGTAGGCAACAATTGCAATAAACAAGTTTCCACCTGCTCATTAGTGAGGATTTACTTCTCGTACGTCTCGTGTAGCAGTTCGCTATCATTAATCTTTAATTCTTGTTCAAAAAATAATACACAGTCTATTTGTGTCACTTGCGCTTTAGGAACTTTTGTAATAAGCATTAGCATGTTATAAAAATTAAAAAGCAGATCAAGGCATCATTGACAAGATTGATGGCTCAAGCATGTGTCAGTGCAGAGTTGTAAAAGGACAAACACAGCTGGTGGCAGAGCATTTACATGTAGGTGAGGGTCACTCAATGGTTTTAATAGGCTTAATACTCTCATGGCGTGAATGGTGGCCCGGATAATCCAGGAATCATCTACACCATGGCAAGGTTGCTTGACATGGCTGTATTGATCATCTTTTGCGGTGGTCCCTGAACTGTTTTTTTTTTTTTTTCTAAATCCACAATGTAAAAAATGCATCTAGTTTTTAGACATTGAGTCAAGTCAATGTGATTTTCCTCCTCATTTATTTATTTTTAGTACTATTGATTTAATTAAAAGAAATCTTGCTGACGGCTGAAATGCCAGTTTTTAAAACCATTCCTTTGCATGCAGTCTTGATTCTGTCTGTCCACCAGGGGGAAGAAGCCTTGTGGTCCAGCAAACAGGATTACAGAGAGGCCTTGTGTGCTGTTTTTGTTTTCAGGGTTGTCAGGTCGGTAAGCGTTACCATGACAGCAGCCATGGTCCCCATGTCAAGGGCTGCCAAGTAGATAGATAGCTGGCTGCAGCATTATTATTTATCAAAGAGGTGGGCTGGTGTAATGAGCCACAGAAGAGCTCATTCCTAAGTGTGTGATCTGAAAGCATGAAAGGGTGATTTGCTCAGAGAGCTCTCTTTGTGTGGGAGGAAGTGTGTATCATTTACCAATCAAGCTGTGCTTGATGCAGCGTTTCATTGTTTCTAATTTGCGTCCTTGATTTATTGATTTCTTACCTTGACCTTGTAGGGGGCTTTTAACTAAACTTTTCATTGTGATACCAAGTGAGAAACCGATATCTTTAGAAAACAGTTGATGAGCTAGACTAATTCTTCACTCAGTTGCCATCAACTAAAGGAGTTGAAGTTGTTCGCTGAGCGCTGCTCAAACCTCAAACATGTGTCAGGGACATTTTCCTTCACCCTATGCAGGCCTTCATATTTCAACAAGAAGTGCTTCATATAACTTTTTGCCCTATCCCTTAAAACATACATGCATACATAGAAATAGTCCTGTTTGTCAGTTTGTAGTTTGATTACCCTTTACTAATAAACTTGATTTACAGCCGCATAGGGCTTTCAACTATTCATAATGTTCAGATATGATACTGCATTTAGTTTTTAAAATGCACCTTTAAAAAAAAAAAATCCATCAAATAAACTAAGCATAATTTATTAAAGAAAAAAAGAACATTCAGTGTTTACTTAATAATGGTCAGATGGAGCCTTTATTGTTAGTCAGAACTGTGGCTATCAATAATAGCAACTTTGACAGGTATTTTGCCAGTTAGATTATTTGTAAACCAAACAACCAGTTTGCAGAACCACACTTGATGATCTTGTCTGACCGGCTGTGCAGAACTCAAAGATACATGATCTAAGATCATACAACTGGATTATCAAATCTTGTTATCGAAAGAAGCTTAATGTAGTAGATGTTTGACCTCTTTTTTTCCACGTGTCTTGATCTTTGCCTGCCTACATAAATTTGTTGTAATCTGTTAAAAGCTGTTGCTTTTAAACATATTTGCTCCAAGAAAGTGACAGGATGCCCTCATGTCTACTCCTGAAAAAGGCCTCATTCACCTTTATGTGCAAGTTAATTCTTGAAACACTGTTTCAGACTGTCAGACCAAGTGCATTGGGAGTCTGATAAGAAATTTAAAGAGGTCTGCAGCGATGGTGAAAGGAAATACAGCTACACTGAAGCACTTGACACCAAACGCTTACTTCTTTCATTAACTTGGGTGACCTCTCTCAAGCTGTTATATTTGTTATTCAGAGCGTGGCCCCTCCACCTTTTTAGTGTGTTTACCACCCAGGGGTCACCGTCCAGCCACAGAGCCCTTCCTCCCCCCTTCTGGCCCCTTCTCAGTAACCCTGACACTGTGTTTTACACTCAACAGAGAACAAGGACACGTCTGCTGGCAGCAGCAGTGTCCCACTGAGGGAATGGCTGTCTGACAGCCACATAATCAACCTGTGCCTCTTTTGATTTAATGCACCTCATTTTTATTCATGTCATTCTCCCCTCGCCTTAACTTAAAGAAAGAACATATCCATGAAGTTTGTGTTACAGAAGATGACTGTTGAAGTACTCAGATGTTTCTAAAAGAGGCCAATGGCTGCTGAATTGCTTTTCTTTCTTTTCTTCTTTGCTGACTTGCAGGTATTTTAACTGTAACCAATAATTCCCTCCTGGGAATACTGAGACCTTTTTATTCAAGGCCTCCTGGCAAAACTCCCTCCAGTGTTGCAACAGTGTTGGTCTCAATGGTTGTTACAGAAAGCTTTCTTTCTAGATGAGCTGGTAACTTATTGTCAAGTTTTTTTTTTCTTTTTAAAAAAAAGAATTATTCATGTGTTGTGGTTCGAGTTTATAATCAGATTTCACCTGACAGAAAAGTTGATGAGCAAAATTACTGCAAGTAGTTTTTGTTGGATTTATTTGTATTTTAGATGAAAGTGGTAACATCACAGCAGCGTCATACTGCAGCTGAGCTGCTCTGCTTCCGATCACCTATTTGTAAATATTTTATAAGGGAAGATCATCTTGACCTGGCAGTCTGTGCTTCTTGTTTGTGACCTGGTGCACTGTTTTTGTCATCAGCATCATCCTCTGAAGGTGCTCTTTCTTCTGAGCCAGATCCACAGCAGCAGTGGAGTGTGCGGGTGTAAAATGGATGGTAATCAGTGAAAATTGAATTAAAAAAACATCCTCTGTGGAATTACCATTTTTCTACAGATAGATACAGTTTGCAACTACATGTGGCTGGTGAACTTTGAAGTGCCCCGTAGGTTAAATAACCAGAAATCACCCAAAGGGGGACATAGAGACCAAAAATAAAGCTATAAGAGTGGCAGCAGAGCTATCCATGGCTTGCTGTGCAAAAAGCAAATTTACATGGGACCTGATCTAAAATGGACTACCTGCGTGTATATATGTATTTTCCTTGTCTGGATCTATGTGTTCTCCAGTTAACGCCTAATCTCTGTGTTCTCTTTCTTTCATGACAGGGCACAGTGCAGATACAGCCATGGTGAATGGTGACGTGGCTCATGACCATACGGAGGAGGCTGAATCCAAGCAGGATGGTAATGGTGAAGCGGATGGAGGGGAGGATTCCAACGAGCAGGAAGTGATAGTTATCCAGGACACAGGCTTTACCGTTAAAATCCAGGCACCTGGAACAGAGCCCTTTGACTTGCAGGTAAAAATAACCTCCTCCCAACCATCAACAGACAACATTTCTGTTCTTATGAGACAGCTTCTCATTGGCATCCAATCATGTTCTTGGTAGAATGAGTTGTCACAACAAAAGATTTGAAGGATAAGTTTCTTTTTTTTTCAACCTGGACCTTATTCCTAGGACTATATACGTCGATTACTCACCGGTAAAGTTTCTGCAGCACTTTGAGTCCTTCGGAAGATATTACACTGAGTCACCCTTTGGTGTTCTTTCAATAAAATGGGAGATACGGGGGCAGCCACTGTATTAGACATTATCTGCAGCAAAACTCCTTGATTTTCGCCAATACTTTAAGTAGAACGAACGAACAAGCGAGTACTATTGTCCTGTGAGTTCAGATTTAACTTTCCGTTAGTTATCAGGGTGTTCTACACTCTTATCAGGGCCGCGTTTTCATGATGCGCGCTTCCGCGGTACAGCTGAGAGGAGCAGCTAGCTACCCAGACAACAACAATAACACAATTTGCAAAACTCTGAACTCACAGGACAATAGTACTCATTTGTTCGTTCATTCCACTCAAAGCATTAATGAAATGAAGGAGTTTTGCTGCAGATAATGGTCCTATATAGTAGCTGCCCCGTCTCCGCCATGATACTGGACGTTCACCGAAGGGGGACTCAACGTAACATCTTCCGAAGGACTCAAAATGATGCAGAAACTAGAAATAAGGTCTAGGTTGAAAAAACATGAACTTATCCTTTAATGATTACAATCTTTATCTGTTTTGTTTTTCAGGTGTCCCCCCCAGGAAATGGTGCAGGAAATCCATCAGGTGTTGATGGATCGCGAAGACACCTGCCACCGCACCTGCTTTTCCCTGCAACTGGATGGAAATGTCCTGGACAACTTTGCTGAGCTCAAGTCCATTGAGGGCTTGCAGGAGGGCTCATTGCTCAAAGTGGTAGAAGGTCAGACCCAGAGACATAAAAAGAGTAGTAAAACTGTACAACGACTTGTCTAAGATATACTGAGGACAGATTACTCTAACATTTCACTTCGTTTGAAGCACCTCACAGTTTGAATTCAGAGATGCTTTTAATAGAAGTTATTCTGGCCTGCTATTCCGATCAACATTACTTTTACATCAGACACAGAAATGACTTGCTTTCATTTCTGTGGATTCTGTTTTTTTTTACTCTCAACATGAAAAGCTAATGAACGCACTGGAGGAAAGACAACAACTGAAGGAGCATAATATGACACCATAATTTGAGCTCAGAGCCTGTGTTGGTTGATTTAATCTGCTCCTTAATTAGGAGATCACTTTTGGTCTTTATGCCTTCTTGTTTTATGGTTCTCCAGAGCCCTACACCGTGCGCGAAGCTCGTATTCATGTGCGCCACATCAGAGACCTGCTGAAAAGTCTGGACCCCTCAGACGCCTACAACGGAGTGGACTGCAACTCTCTGTCTTTCCTCAGCATCTTCACTGATGGAGACCTCGGAGGTATGACTTCAGATGTTTTCTTTAAGGGACAATGTGTGAAATCGACTGCCATCTATGTTGAAATCATGTATTGAATTAAAACAAATGGTGCACTCTTGCCTCTCACCGTTTCAAGCCCCTACTGCAACAGCGGTAGCTGCTGTGTATCAAAAAGCCTTGACAACACTGACTGAACCATGTCGTTCAATATTTCAGGACGTGCTAACTCGGGTGAAGAGGATTGTGCTATCATAAACATTATAAACTGTGTCACATCATTAGTGTGTATAGGCAAAAAAAAAAAAAAGTTGTTAGTGTGTAGCAGTTACAATAGCGAGCAACACTGTCGAACGAACACGAATAATAAAATGTTAGCTTTAGGCTAATTTTATGTAGCCCCTCTTATGACATCGACACAAGGGCCAAGAAAAAAAAACAAACACAAAAAATTGTGGCCACACAATACAAATGTTATTCCATGGAATTATTCCAAGCATTATTAAGTTGTGGGAATGGATCATTAACGCATGGGGAAGAGCTAACCAAGTTATGATCACATGTTACACATTACCCAGAACTTGCACAATATCTATGTTGTCCAAAATTAACTCCTCTCGCTGACCACAGAAGTCATAAATTAGAAGAATAAACATCAGGCCACACAATACAACCAGGTTAACTATTAAAATGAATAAAAATGAAAGAAGTTGTCTTCTTGTTAAACCTGAGGATCCCCTTGAAAACTAGATGTTTCATCTCAAGGGCTTATTCCTTATAAAATAAGTATAAATAAAAAAGTAAGCCCCTCTTGCTGAAATAAGGCTATTTTTGGATTCCGTCCTGCTGTGATCATAACACTTGGCAGAATAGCATTGTAGCGCTGTGTACCACACAATGCTTAATTGCAAGAGATGGCATGGCATCACTGGTGTTAATTACAGGGTTGAAATCAAATAAAAATTCTGTATGTTTCATGCGTGTTGAGTATGCTACAACCATAAACAAGCTTGCCGACAAATAACTCATTACCACGCCCTAACCATCTCGTCCTTTGCATTAGTAATGCGTAGCCACAAGTTTTTTTTTCCTTTTTTTTTGCCAATGTCACCAAAGGGCCTTGGTATAATTTAAGCAATTCTTGTCAGGAGAAAGCTGGACACTTCAGCATTTCTTTAAAAATCTTTCTCCTTCTTGAACTCCTGTCACCTGGGGAAGGGAAGTCTCGTGGTGTTCCTGCTCTTTTAGATGCTCCTGTCACGATATCTTTTAAGTGCCCTTTTTCACTTTCTTGGCGATGCTGAAAACAGCTGGACTGCCACTGCATATGCATGGTCCTGCGTTTTGTAAATGACGATGAATAAATTTTCCAGGTTGCTGGGGTAGTAAGCCGAACCAGCTGATCTTCTCATTTACACTGCACTCTGTTGCAGGGAAAGCGCATTCTTATTCTGCGTTGGTGCTATTCGTCCCTCACCGACAGCTGTAGTTTTAAGATAGCCGACTGTCGTGCTGTTGCCTTACCAGCTTACCCGTCATATGTATAAACAAATCTAAACTTGATGTGTCACTTATTGGTGTAGGTTATAATACACCAATGATAACACATAAAAGCAGACATCAATTTTGTCCAGAATAAAACAGAAAATGTTACATAATCTCCCTTTAAAACTCTAGGCCTCAGCGCTGTGTTGAAGTTGGATCTGTTTGTCATTCAACTGTCTCAGATGTTAATGTTCACACAGCTTAATTTAGACATGACAGCACATTTACAGAATGTTTTTGTCCTCAATTGCACCACCATTGCAGGATTAACGTGTGAAAAAAAAAAGAGAAGTTTTGTCCTGAAACTGAGAGATTTCAAATTTGCTTTGCATTTGAACCAATAAGCATCACAAGGGACTATTTACTGTGATTATGCTATTAAATTCAATTTTTTCCCTTTTTCATTAGAGATTGGGATAAAGACATTTTTCAGTGGTTATGAAACAACAAAACACAAGTTTCTCTTTCTGAATCTGACAGGTTTGCGGTCAGATCATGGCACTAAAAACAGTGTTGCATAAATCTCACTGACCTACATAAGACTGCTATCACATCTTTTTTTTAACGTATTTAACTACCACTGGATCTATTAAAGGGGAATAATATAAAGAATGAGCCATGTTCAGTCACCTGCAGTGTTCATGCTAGTGTACTTAGGTTTCACCTTGCTCTGTCTTATGGGGCTGCAGATAGTGGAAAGCGGAAGAAGAGGGGCAATGAGCTGGAGCAGATCGACTGCACCCCCCCAGAGCACATTCTCCCCGGCAGCAAAGAGCGCCCCCTGGTGCCCCTCCAGCCACAGAACAAAGACTGGAAGGTAAGGAGCAGCCTGTCTTTGACCTTAACTTGTAGGCTTCAAATAGCCTGAGGGCTATTTAGGGGGAAAAAGTTTCTGAAACAAATGCAATATTCAAAACCGATGCAGACCATAACATTTTACCTCGTTCACAGCCCATGCAGTGCCTGAAGGTCCTGACCATGAGCGGCTGGAACCCTCCACCTGGAAACAGGAAGATGCATGGCGACCTCATGTACCTGTACATTGTGACTGTGGAAGAGCGGCATGTTAGCGTCACCGCCTCTACGCGGGGCTTCTACCTCAACCAGTCAGTCAGCATTTCTGCAAACTTTAAAAAAAAAACATACTGTTGAGTCTTTGGCTAAAATTTAAGCATTTTGCAGCAGATGTCATGACGAGTTTTTTTTCCAGTTGTCCATAGCATTCATAATTCAAATACTTTGTAAAGGTTAAATCATCACAGAGGATCGTGTAGTAGCACTTTTTTTTCCACTGGAGGACAGGCTGATGTGCAACAGTCTTTTAGCAGGATACAGAGTCTGAATGTCAATAGATTAACGAGATTCAATCGGATTGAATTGGAAAACATGCAATCTCTTGTTATAAAGATGGTCTCTTAACAAATCTTATCCAAGCTGTTCCTTTCATATGTGAGTGATATGGAGCTCCAGTTATAAACCTCAGACCATTTATGTTTTGGCAGTTGTGTTAATGTCTGTGACAATGTCTTTGTGTGTGTGTTTCAGATCGACAACATACACCTTCAACCCCAAGCCAGCCAACCCGAGCTTCCTGAGCCATTCTCTGGTGGAGCTGCTTAGCCAGATCAGCCCTGCCTTCAAGAAGAACTTTACTGCCCTGCAAAAGAAAAGGTTTAAACATGGTTTTGGTTATAATTACATCAAAGTAAATCCATTTATTCATCAACTTTGTTTAACTAAGGGATGGCCTGCTACTGTCAGGGGGTGATCAAGAGACAACTGGTCAAAGTTTTTGTGTACAATTAGAAAATCCATTAAGAGACGAAACAGTGGAGCCTGTGGTTGTAAAAACTATTCACAAGAAGTGACTAACTGCCTGAAATGTGTGACAAGAGATTGAAACAGCTGAGAGGGAACCACACAACCAACATCTTCCTGTTTCTTGGCATTTCTGCTGCAGAGTTCAGAGACACCCATTCGAGAGGATAGCTACACCTTTCCAAGTCTACAGCTGGACCGCTCCACAGGTAGACCATGCAATGGACTGTGTCAGAGCTGAGGATGCTTACACCTCCCGCTTGGGTTATGAGGAGCACATACCTGGACAGGTGGGTGGAAATGAAATCACAAATGCATATACAGTGAAAGTTTCCACAGTGTTGATGTGGGTTTGTAATGATGTCTCTGCAGACCAGAGACTGGAACGAGGAGCTCCAGACCACCAGAGAGCTGCCCCGGAAGAACCTGCCTGAGCGGCTGCTGAGGGAGAGGGCTATATTTAAGGTACTGTTAAAATTTAAAGCTGTGACCAATTATATTTTTATTGATTTAATATCAGACTCAAATTTCTGAATTTTCTCAAAACATTCCAAAGTGGGAATCTTTTGAAGCAAAGTCATGCTAATTTAAGTATTTTGGTTCTTCTAAATCTTCCACACCTTCATCTTTGTCTCCTACAGGTCCACAGTGACTTTGCAGCTGCTGCCACTCGTGGCGCCATGGCAGTAATTGATGGCAACGTAATGGCCATCAACCCCGGTGAGGAAACACGGATGCAGATGTTCATCTGGAACAACATCTTCTTCAGTCTAGGCTTTGACGTGAGGGACCACTATCGTGAGCTGGGTGGCGACGCAGCCGCCCACGCTGCGCCTACCAATGACTTGAATGGAGTGCGAGCTTATGGGGCAGTGGACGTGGAGGGTCTCTACACCCTGGGAACGGTTGTTGTAGACTACAGAGGCTATCGTGTCACCGCCCAGTCCATCATCCCAGGTATTTTGGAGCGTGAGCAGGAGCAGAGCGTCATCTATGGTTCCATTGACTTTGGGAAGACTGTTGTGTCCCACAGCAAATACCTGGAGCTGCTTGATAAAACCAGCAGACCGTTGAAGGTAAGTAAACAGCTGTATTGAATAAGTAAACGTATTTAATCTTACAGCCATATGTTGTCTTTATATTTAGATTATTTGCCTCACCAACATATTAATGTTTCCATGAATTCTCTAAATTCCAGGTTCAGCGGCACAATGTGCTGAATGAAAAAGAAGAGACAGTGGAGTTGTGCTCTTCAGTTGAATGTAAAGGCATCATTGGAAATGATGGCAGACACTACATCCTGGACCTTCTTCGTACCTTCCCCCCCGACCTCAACTTCCTGCCTGTGGATGGAGAGGAGCTGTCTCCAGAGAGCCAGCGTCAGGGCTTCCCTCGCCAGCATCGGCATCGCTTGGCCTGTCTTCGGCAAGAGCTCATTGAAGCCTTTGTTGAGCACAGGTATGTGTTGATCTTTTTTTTTTTCTACAAGTTTGTGACATAACAGACACTACAGAAATGTGACTGTCTATTCTTCCTCAGATATCTTCTCTTTATGAAGATGGCGGCATTACAGCTTATGCAGCAAAAAGCAAACAAGGACTCTAGCAAGACTGATGCACCTGCAATCACTGAAACATCAGAGACACCCACAGAGAGCAATGTAGACACAACCCAGATACAGACTGCTGCTGTAGAGACCTCTAATGCAACAGATAGCACAAGCCAGACAGACAACAGCACCTCTGCTGCCTCACAAACTGTACCGGCAAGTGAAGAAAACTCCTTGAAGCCCACAACAAACGGGCCTCTAGACCCTGCAGCCGCTCAGAACGGGGAATGCAAAAGCCCACTGGAGGGTAAGGAGCTTGAGGAAAGTATACCAGGATTAGCTCAGGCCAAAGAGCTGGCGGAGACCTTAGTTGCCGAAGACGGATCTGGTATTGGTACGTCCAGAAATGCCCCCCAAAAGCAAGACTGGGACAATGTAGGGAGAGCTACTCTGGTGGATTATTGTGCTGACAAAAAACAGCGTTAAATCAGAGACCAAAAATAATCTGACTTGAAGCAGTATGCGAGTGTGTGTATGTGAGTATGCATCTGTGTGTCCTTAGCATTGGCACAATTAAATATGTTAGAAAATTTCATGCAGTCACGTCCTTCCACCTGTCTAGCTTTCCCTGCCCTGTCCTGAGCCTGCAGTGGGGAAGAGTGTTGGCTCCCCACTCAACCCATTTCCAGCACGTGGCCCTGTGTGTTGTAGGATTTCACCCAATAAACTTAATAATCAGTTGCTGTGTCAATTAATCCAAAAGTGTTTTGGAGTGCAGATATAATCTAATTCTGAATGATTATGGACTGCTCAGTTTATCCTGAATCACAGTAATCTGATTGTTAAACTGAATGAACTAATCAGTGGTGTGTGTAGCTGAGATCAAATGGTGGTGGGTCCTTAACTTAGGCCATGTCTACAGTATGCTGTGAAAGGTGTTTTCTTTTTTTTTTCATTTTAATTAATTGTGGCTTTGGGAGGATCAAAACTTAAGATGGACATGTGTTAGAAACTGAACTTTTTAGGTATCTGCCTCTACTTTTTAACTTTTTTTTTTCCCATATTTTGTTCTATGTTGCATAAACTGTCAACAGACCCCAAAAGCCGTGAAGTGGTTCTGAATGCCTGCAAAGCTGTCGGCTCCATCAGCAACACATCTTTTGATATTCGTTTCAACCCAGACATCTTCTCTCCAGGTGAGTGAAATAGTATGATGATTAAATTTAAATGCACTATGAAGAAATTAATCATTTTTGACCATCTAAAGTGTTGTAACACAATAGTTTGACTGGCTAGGAATTTTGTTGCCACAAACTGGAGACCTGAGGAATCAAGAAATGTTTGTAGATGGATGGCTCCTTTCAAACTGATCAATTTCTCCCTGTTTGGGTTGATTATCAGTTTTTGACTCATCTTCACTTCTAATTAGCTTCACAAAGGAAAATGAGCATTGATTAACTGTTTTTGTGTGTGTGAATTGAATCAGGAGTGCGCTTCCCTGATGACAGCCTTGAAGATATACAGAAGCAGAAGCAGCTTCTCAAAGATGCTGCTGTCTTCCTGGTATCCTGTCAGATCCCCTCACTGGTCAGTGATGGTTACAAGATATTTAACCCATTTATCAGCAGATAGTCTTATAACAGTCACATTTGAATGTCTGTGTGTTTTCTAACCAGGTGAAGGACTGTTTGGACCACAGTGCTCTGCCTATGGATGGAGCCACACTAACAGAGGCCTTGCACCAGAGGGGCATCAACGTTCGCTATTTGGGCACGGTTCTGGAGTTTGTGGAGAAGACCCCTGCCAAAGGGCAGCTTGAGCACTTATACGTAAGCCTGATCCAAACATTATCATTTCAGAACATGCTGTATGCTTTGAGTTAATTTTGCTGATATATTTTTTCCTATATCACAGAGAATAGGAATCATGGAGCTGATCACAAGATGTGCAAAACATATCTTCAAAACATACCTCCAGGTTTGTAGCATTTTACAGAAAGTTACTTCTTTTTACAAAGAGGGTAAATGTACTCATCAATTTGATACCCATTTTAAATGCTTGTCATCATGTAGGGTGTGGAGTTGTCTGCTCTGTCTGCGGCTGTAAGCCACTTTCTGAACTGCTTCCTAAGCTCCTTCCCCGACGCTGTCGCCCACCTGCCTCCTGATGAGCTTGTGTCGCGTCGCAAAAGCCGCAAACGTCGCAACAGGGTTCCCGGTGGCGGTGACAACACAGCGTGGGCCAGCCTGACGCCCAGCGAGCTGTGGAAGAACATCGCCTCTGAGGCTCAGAGCTATTATCACTTCACCATACAGTGGTGAGGACCCGTTCTGCTAATGTTGAACAAATGGCTAGAAAAAGTGGGCAAGATGAATTCTGGTGTTTTTTATTTTATGTCAAACATCCTGTCATAATAATTAATTTTCTTTATTCTTACTCAGTGAAAATGTTGACCAAGTGGTGGAGAAGTACAACCTACAGAAAACCACCCTCCTCAGAGAAATTTCAGTCAAAACTGGGATTCAGGTAAGCTTTGTAACTTCAGCTTCATTTTGTCAAATATTCCTCACAGTCTTTTCTGCCCTATCCTTGTAATTAAAGAGGAAATTTTGCACTTGACATTAGATCCTGATTAAGGAGTACAACTTTGACAGCCGCCACAAGCCTGCCTTTACAGAGGAGGACATCCTGAATATTTTCCCTGTTGTGAAGCATGTGAACCCAAAAGCCTCAGATGCTTTCCACTTCTTCCAAAGCGGGCAGGCCAAAGTGCAGCAAGGTGATGTTCACATAGCTCCTGTTTAGATGGAGTCAAACATAAAATTTCTACTTTGTGAAGCGTGAACATTGTAAACATAGAGCTCTGTGTTTGAATTTTATTTAAATGTTCATCTTGGTTATTTCCAGGTTTCCTGAAAGAGGGTTGTGAGCTGATCAACGAGGCTCTCAACCTCTTCAACAATGTGTATGGAGCTATGCATGTAGAAATCTGTGCCTGTCTTCGCCTGCTGGCCCGCCTTAATTACATCATGGGAGACCATCCTGAGGTAAGGACAAATAAGCACAGTCCTTACTTGTTGTTTTAATTTAGATCATAAATTACATTTGTGTTTTTTACGTACAGGCTCTAAGCAACCAGCAAAAGGCCGTTCTGATGAGTGAAAGAGTCCTCGGCATCGAGCATCCCAACACAATTCAAGAATATGTAGGTTGTCAAATGTTGGCGATTACTTTTGAGGAGTTAAATGTTTGATATCCTTTTTATCAACATGTTTGTTTTTTTTATGTTTCAGATGCACTTGGCTCTGTACTGTTTTGCCAATGGCCAGCTTTCCACCGCCCTAAAGTTGCTGTATCGAGCTCGTTACCTCATGCTGTTGGTTTGTGGGGAGGACCACCCAGAGATGGCACTAATAGACGTAAGTGCAGTCTCGAGGTTTTAATAAGCTATAACTGCTTCCGATGTAGTTATTACAGAGCAAGTCTGATAAAAGAATAGGTGCTACAGAGATTTTCCACCTGCTTGGCTTCAACAGAGCAACATCGGGCTGGTGTTGCACGGAGTGATGGAGTATGATTTATCTCTGAGATTCCTGGAAAATGCCTTGACCGTCAACACAAAGTACCATGGACCCCGTTCTCTCAAAGTGGCACTCAGGTGAATAAAAGACACCTAAATTTGAAGGCGTAAGATTAGAAATACTGCTGACATGATTATTTACATTGCCTTATGTCTTCCAGCCATCATTTGGTTGCGAGGGTTTATGAGAGCAAGGCTGAGTTCCGCTCCGCGCTACAGCACGAGAAGGAGGGTTACACCATTTACAAGAACCAGGTCGGGCTTACAAGATCCATGACACCTGTCTTCATGATGTGTGAGGAAGCGTTTTCTTACATGTATGTTTTTTTTGTTTCCCTCTCAGATGGGCGAGGCCCATGAGAAGACTAAGGAGAGCTCAGAGTATCTGAAGTATCTGACCCAGCAGGCTGTGGCCCTGCAGAGAACTATGAATGAGATCTACAAGAACGGCTCCAACGCTAGCATCATGCCCCTCAAGGTGACCGTTCAGTCAGACTTGTTTCTCTGCCTCCTTTTTATTCAGTCCACAACATTTTAGCATTGATGTGTTTGTGTTGTTTCGTTTTCCAGTTCACTGCCCCCAGCATGGCCAGTGTCCTGGAACAGCTCAACATCATCAACGGCATCATCTTCATACCACTCAGGTACAATCAGAAAAGACTAATGTCTTATTTTTTAGTTGATTATACACAAGGAAAAAGCTTTGTCAAAAACTACCACAACCTCATTACATATCTATTGCTGTCAGGATCCTGA